>SJYX01022420.1:42426-97542 GCA_006410675.1 Oreotragus oreotragus
TTTTCCAGTCCTGTGGCCACTGCTGAGTTTTCCAAATTTGCTGGCATATTGAGTGCAGCACTTTCACAGCATCATCTTTCAGGATTTGAAAGAGCTCAACTGGAATTCCAGCACCTGCACTAGCTTTGTTCGTAGTGGTGCTTTCTAAGGCCCATTTGACTTCACATTTCAAGATGTCTGGCTCTAGATTAGTGATCACATCTTCATGATTATCTGGGTCGTGAAGACCTTTTCTGTACAGCTCTTCTGTGTATTCTTGCCATCTCTTAATATCTTCTGCTTCTGTTAGGTCCATACCATTTCTGTCCTTTATTGAGCCCATCTTTGCATGAAATGTTTCATTGGTATCTCTAATTTTCTTGAAGAGATCTCTAGTGTTTCCCATTCTGTTGTTTTTCTCTATTTCTTTGCAATGATCACTGAAGAAGGTTTTCTTATTTCTTCTTGCTATTCTTTGGAACTCTGAATTCAAATGCTTATATCTTTCCTTTTCTCCATTGCTTTTCGCCTCTCTTCTTTTCACAGCTATTTGTAAGGCCTCCCCAGACAGCCATTTTGCTTTTTTGCTTTTCTTTTCCATGGGGATGGTCTTGATCCCTGTCTCCTGTACAATGTCATGAACCTCATTCCATAGTTTATCAGGCACTCTATCTATGAAAAATGTAATAACTGAGATTAAAAATATTTTGGAGGGATCAACAGGAGAATAACTGAGACAGAAGAAAGAGTAAGTGAGCAGGAAGATAAAGGTGGAAATAAATGAAAAAGAGTGGAAAAAAGGGAAAATAATAAGAAGAAATGAGGACAGCCTCAGAGACTTCTGGCATAATATCAAAGGCTGAAACATTTAAATCATAGATGTCCCAGAAAAAAGCAAAAATAAAGGTCTTGAGAAAATACTTGAGGAGATAATAGTTGAAAACTTCCATAAAATGGAAAAGGAAATAACCACCCAAATCCAAGAAACCCAGGGAGTCCCAAACAGGATAAACCCAAGGTTAAACACTCCAGTTCAGTTTAGTTCTGACACTCATTCATGTCCAGGTCTTTGTGACCCCGAGGGCTGCATCAGGCCAAGCCCCTCTGTCCATCACAAACTCCTGGAGCTTGCTCAAACTTATGTCTATTGAGTTCATGATGCCATCCAAATATGTCATCCTCTGGCATCTCCTTCTTCTTTTGCCTTCAATCTTTCCCAGCATCAGAGTCTTTTCCAATGAGTCAGTTCTTTGCAGAAGTGGGCAAAGTATTGGAGCCTCAGCTAGCATCAGTCCTTCCATGAACATTTAGGACTTATTTCCTTTAGAATGGACTGGCTTGGTCTCCTTGCTGTCCAAGGAACTCTCAAGAATCTTCAACACCACAGTTCAAAAGCATCAGTTCTTCAGTGCTCAGCTTTTTTTATACTCCAACTCTCACATCCATACATTACTACTGGATTTACCATATCTTGGAACTATACGGACCTTTGTCAGCAAAGTAACATCTCTGCTTTTTAATATGCTATCTAGATTGGTCATAGCTTTTCTTCTAAGGAGAAAGTATATTTTAGTTTTATGGCTGAAGTTACCACCTTCAGTGATTTTGGAGCCCAAGAAAATTAAGTCTGTCACTTTTTACTTTATTTCCCCATCTATTTGCCATGAAGTAGTGGGAATAGATGTCATGATCTTAGTGTTTTGAATGTCGAGTTTTAAGCCAGCTTTTTCACTCTCTTCTTTCACCTTCATCAAGTGGCTCTTTAGTTCCTCTTTTCTTTCTGCCATAAGAGTGGTGTCATCTGCATATCTGAAGTTATTGATATTTCTCCTGGCAATCTTGATTCCAGCTTCCACTTCATCCATCTCTGCATTTTGCATGATGTACTCTGCATGTAAATTTAAGTAAGCAGGGTGACAATATACATTCTTGACATACTNCCATAAGAGTGGTGTCATCTGCATATCTGAAGTTATTGATATTTCTCCTGGCAATCTTGATTCCAGCTTCCACTTCATCCATCTCTGCATTTTGCATGATGTACTCTGCATGTAAATTTAAGTAAGCAGGGTGACAATATACATTCTTGACATACTCCTTTCTTAATTTGGAACCAGCCCATAGTTCAACAAAATTAAAAGCTGGTTCTTTGAGAAGATAAATAAAATAGAAAGACTGTTAGCCAGACACATTATGAAAAAAGAGAAAATAATAAAATTGGTAAAGTTAGAAATAAAATGGACAAATCACAACAGACAACACAGAAATACAAAATTCTTAAGAGGGCAACTATATGCCAATAAAATGGATAACTTGAGCAATTATATGCCAATATGAGCAACTATATGCCAATGAAATGGATAACTTGGAAGAAATGAACAAATATTTAGAAAAGTATTGCTTTCCAAAACTGAGCCAGTAAGAAATAGAAAATCTGAACAGACCAAGCACAGGCATGGAAATTGAAACTATAACCAAAAATTGTCGGGAGCCACATTAGGCATTATTGACAAAATGGAGGTATGGCCCCAACTGCCTCTC
Source organism: Oreotragus oreotragus (assembly GCA_006410675.1). NCBI lineage: Eukaryota > Metazoa > Chordata > Mammalia > Artiodactyla > Bovidae > Oreotragus > Oreotragus oreotragus. The sequence continues at coordinate 44,947 of SJYX01022420.1, forward strand.
CTCATCTGGCAGGCACGGTCCCAGGATGAGGGAGTTAGGCCTTGTGATTCTGACTTGTTCTTTCCTTTCTTTAATTGAGCTGGCTTGAAAGAATGTTAAGGTGCTTGAGAGAAGCATGAGAAAGCACAAAGCCTTCTACAGTTGTACCCAGAAAATAATATATAAAATAACCATTGACATTTGTTATCTTTACAAAGAATGTCCCAGGATGAGCATGTAGGCTGCAGCTTGAGGCCATGGGAAAGATTATTATCTGAGACCTGTTTGTGAGGGGAATGTTTATGGCAAAAAAAAGTTTGCTGAGTTTAGGGTTTAGGGTTACTGGACATGGAACAACACACTGGTTCCGAATAGAAAAAGGAGTACATCAAGGCTGTATATTGTCACCCTGCTTATAACTTATATGCAGAGTACATCATGAGAAACGCTGGAANAAGGGGTGATTAGTGTATGTTTTCTCTTAGGTGATGAGTAACCTAGATACAATCTTCAAGGTTCCCCTGGAGGGGGTCTGGAGGGGGTCTTATCCTTCTGTTGTTATTTTCATAGGCACTAAACAGAATTCAGAGTCCATTGGAAAGGTGGCCAAGCATGATCAGTATGAACAAGCCTAAGAAGGAGTCCAGGCCCTATGAATTCCTTCTTCACCATCAGTCCTTGGAAACTGGGAATTGTCTTCAACCCTTGAAAGTGATGACGCTATGTAAATTTTCTGTTTTGTTTCCAAAGATACATCTAGTAAAAAAAAAATCATTATTTGTTCCACAAACATGGATTGAGATGCCTGTTATGTCCTGGGTGTTAGACTGGGGCTCTGCAGTTTGAACAAACATGAGCTAGACAAGAAAACATATAAATGCCCTGAGAAAACCACTGTTCGCAGAGACAGGAGACAGTGCAGCCAAGAGGTGCAGTCAGAGTAGGTTTTCAATGGTGGAGCAAGTGAGCTGCTGGAATTTAAAGCATGGCTAGGCTTTTGAATTACTGAAAGAAACCCGAGACATTTAAAGGCATGAAAAAGTATAGAATAAATGTAGGAGATTGTTGGTTGAAATTTGAAATGACAAGAACAAAAGAACTATAGGTTAATGCCACACTGTGGCAAATCCTGCATTCCCCGGGCTGCATTTTTTAGGAGGTAGAGCTAGTCTATCACTGGAGCTGTGTTTGGAAAGAATTAATCTGGCAGTAGCATGAAAGAGCTGTGGCCACCCATGTGTGCAAATGCCACATTAGACAAAATCAGTATGCAGACTGGACTTTTTTCTTTACTGTTTGCTTGTTTTTCCCTGTAGCATGGTGCTCTGAATTGTTCTTTATGGTAGATTGGATCGCCTGGGAACTACAGGGAAAGTCAGCACTCTGCCTTAGGCTTTCTTAGGAAGATGCGCACTGGGGTGGATATTTCTTGTCACTTCACCATGAGGTTTGGTGTTTGCCTGGAAGAAAGAAACTGTCTGCCTGGGTTGCTAATCCCCCAGGAAAAGAGAACAACAAGGCAGAAGAGCTCCAGGTCTGCTGAAACCCTAGGCAGTAATTCTGTCTCATTACCACTTCAATGGACCAGTCAACAAAAATTATCAAGGCTTGCCCTCCACTGGATATCATCTATTCCACCTTGTTCCTTGTTCTTCTGTTTCACACAGCTGAAGACTCCAAAGATAAGAGTAATCAGTGGGCAGGCAGAACTGAGGTGTCTGTCCTATTTCAAATAAAATCATCTCTGTTTTGGGGTAAACTCCAAAAAGGGACTCATCTCAACCACAAATCTTTCTAAGCATTCTATGCAAAGACTCTTGAATGGCAAAAAGGAATCTAGGAGAACTTTTCTGTCTTTGAAAAGATTAAGGCTTAATTTAGGAAAATGATGTGTACATGAATAATGATGATATAGACAAGGTTTAACAAATTCCCGTGGGTTACACCTAACAGGAGTTTAGAGGAGCAAGGCTTCACTTATTGATGGTCCTGAATACAGGAGAAAGAATATGGAGGAGATAGTATTTTAAAGTTTTGACCGCTCATAAGAGGCAGTATGAAAGATTTTACAGTCAGAATTGCCTTTGCCTCTAACATTGCTACTAGCAATGTGAACCTCGAAAGTTATTTAATTTCTCTGGCCTATATCTATAATTTGGAGTTAAAACTACAAATTGGCACTTACCAAGAGTATTGCCAATGACTGAAGAACAGAGGCATTTGCCATCTGCCTCTATGGAGACTGAATCCAGAGCTGCTAAAACTGTTGACCTTCAACAATCCCTGAGGGAGTTCAGGGTGGAGTGAGACACTCTGCTCCAGGGAATCTGGTGGGACAGGTCTTTAAACAGTTGGATGTTTTTAGGAACAGATTTTATGATCCCAATCCTTGTATATCCTCATATCTAGAGAAGCACTGAATCTCTTCACGGTGACATCAGATCCTTATGACTAACAAAAACCAATTTTTGAGTGCTTCATGGCACTGAACTCCCCCTTCACCAAACCCTTATATATTGTCTTTCTCCCACTGCCACTTTGGAGCAATCTCTCAGAGCTATTTGAGATGCTGGCTCATGGGCTGCAGTCCTCATTTTACCCCCAAATAAAACTTAACTCACAACTCTCAAGTTGTACATCTTTTTTTAGTTGACAGTTATGGTGACTGTCAAAGGGACCCTGAGTGGACTTCTTTCCTTCGACTGGACTCCACGAGGAACCGGAGCTTTGGTACTAGCAGCGGCCCCTTGCGGCCATCCGCCTCCTCGGGGAGTGCAGACGAATTTGGGTAAGCCTCTCCTGATTCTCGAATCTCCCATATCGATTGAGATTCTGAGTTTTATTTGGCCGTGGAGCAGCTTACCTGCCCTCTCCTGGTAGGAAAGATACTGGAGGCAGGTGAAACATCCAGGCCATACTCACCATGGTCTAGACACTAAGTGGGGCTTGGTTGAAAGATACCGAGAAATTCCCACCCAGGCAAAAGATGCCTCAATCCTTGTATATCCTCATATCTAGAGAAGCACTGAATCTCTTCACGGTGACATCAGATCCTTATGACTAACAAAAACCAATTTTTGAGTGCTTCATGGCACTGAACTCCCCCTTCACCAAACCCTTATATATTGTCTTTCTCCCACTGCCACTTTGGAGCAATCTCTCAGAGCTATTTGAGATGCTGGGTCATGGGCTGCAGTCCTCATTTTACCCCCAAATAAAACTTAACTCACAACTCTCAAGTTGTACATCTTTTTTTAGTTGACAGTTATGGTGACTGACAAAGGGACCCTGAGTGGACTTCTTTCCTTCGACTGGACTCCACGAGGAACCGGAGCTTTGGTACTAGCAGCGGCCCCTTGCGGCCATCCGCCTCCTCGGGGAGTGCAGACGAATTTGGGTAAGCCTCTCCTGATTCTCGAATCTCCCATATCGATTGAGATTCTGAGTTTTATTTGGCCGTGGAGCAGCTTACCTGCCCTCTCCTGGTAGGAAAGATACTGGAGGCAGGTGAAACATCCAGGCCATACTCACCATGGTCTAGACACTAAGTGGGGCTTGGTTGAAAGATACCGAGAAATTCCCACCCAGGCAAAAGATGCCGGGTGGAGAGCTGGCTGAAATGTGCCAGAATTGCCCACCCAGTGGAAAGGTACTGGGTAGAGGGGCTTGATTGGAAAAAAATTGAGGAATACCCAGGGCTTGGCTGAAAGATGCTGAGGTTGCTTCGTTGTAGGGGACTGCATGGTCTTGGCTGAGTGGTTAAGTGAGAGGCTGATCTGACACTTTTCCTCAATTTGACTGCCATTAGAGAATTTGTCAGGATAAAAGTGAGGAAAATAAATAAGAGCTTTGCTCTGAAGAAAAGGGACAAGACTCCTCCTGGCCGGTTTCAGTTTTCTCAGGTAACTGAGGAATTTACAGGAGTGGTGGAAGCCTAGTCCTCATATCGTGCAGTGGTCCCATAGGGAAACCCACTCATTAATTAAAATACTTGTTTGTCCGGGGTCGCACATAAGAACTGGCCATTCAGCAACCTGAGCAGCCACGGTGGTCTTAGATTGCCGGAGGCAGAATCTGAGACACGTAAGATAAACTGAAATGACTGTGGGTTGACTCCTGGAGGAGTTAAGCTCACAAGCAGCACGTGGGCCCACTACACAAGTTTACTAGTGATTTTTATCCCTGACAAATTCAGCTTAAAATGGGAAATGGAATCTCTCAAAAAACAGAAACGAAGGGGTGTCAGAAAGCCAGTCTCTGACTTACACTCTAGCCAAATTCGTGTACAATACATATAGAAGTCATACTTGCAAGGACCTAGTTAATTGGAGAGATTATACTAAAAGAGATCTCAACCTAAAATGGCCAATTTGGGGTTCTTTTGATATTCCAAAATTGGTGGGTTTTTTGCTAGCACAATTAGGAAAGGCCAGCCGTGCTTACTTTGACTGGTATCTGCTGCTGCTGCTACTGCTGCTGCTAAGTCACTTCAGTCATGTCCGACTCTGTGCGACCCCATAGGCAGCAGCCCACCAGGCTCCCCTGTCCCTGGGATTCTCCAGGCAAGAACACTGGAGTGGGGTGCAACTGACTGGTATCTAGAAGCTTCTAAAAGAGGAAATGATGGAGTAACTTCTTTGTAGAACATCAACAGAAAGTGCCGTTTTCTTCTCCAATGCATGAGAGTGAAAAGTGAAAGTGAAGTCGCTCAGTCGTGTCTGACTCTTCGCGACCCCATGGATTGTAGCCCACCAGGCTCCTCCATCCATGGGATTTTCCAAGCAAGAGTACTGGAGTGGGGTGCAACTGACTGGTATCTAGAAGCTTCTAAAAGAGGAAATGATAGAGTAACTTCTTTGTAGAACATCAACAGAAAGTGCTTGAAACTATCAGAAATAAAAAGACTGCTAGCTCTGACTTTGCCAGGTCACAGGCCTAGTGGAACTGGGAAGTCACATTTGGCATTTATGCCATTTGGCTTTTGATGCTGGGGCATCACTTTACGATCTTTTGGGGGCACTCTTGCCACTTGGCTTTTCATTTCTGGCATCTCTTTGTTTTTTGTTTCATTTGGAGTGTGACTCCTGGCTGGGGAAGCTCCGGTTCGGTTTGGTTTGTTGGTTTGGTTTGAGTGCACAGACATCTGGTACAAACTGTTCGAGTCAATATGTGAATTGCTCACTCTGTTTCCACAACCCATCTGGGAACCCCTTGGGAAATTTTTTTTAAAAAAAAAAACAGTCTCTTCAACAAGTGCTGGGAAAACAAGTCAACTACATGTGAGAGAATGAAACTAGAACAATTTCTAACACCATATAAAAAATAAGCTCAAAACGGATTAAATATAAATGCAAGCCCAGAAACTATAAAACTCCTATAGGAAAACATAGTCAGAACACAATCTGACATAAATCACAGCATGATCCTCTATGACTTACCTCCCAGAGTAATGGAAATAACAATATACAAATGGACCTAATTAAGCTTAATTTTTTTTGCACAATGAAGGAAACTATAAGCAAGGTGAAAAAACATCCCTCAGAATGGGAGAAAATAATAGCAAATGAGACAACTGACAAAGAATTGTTCTCCAAAATATACAAGGAGTTCATGCAGCTCAATACCAGAAAAAGAAACAACTCAGTCAAAAAGTGGGCAGAAGATCTAAACAGACATTTCTCCAAAAACATGCAGATGGCTAATAAACACATGAAAAGATGCTCAACATCACTCGTTAACAGAGAAATACAAATCAAAACCACAATGAGGTATCATCTCACACTGGTCAGAATGCCCACCATCAGAAAGTCTACAAACAAAAAATGCTGGTGAGGATGTGGATAAAACAGATCCCTCTTATACTGTTGGTGGGAATGGAAACTGATGCAGTCACTATGAAGGATAGTGTGGAGATTCCTTAAAATAAAAAGACTGGCAATAGAACTGCCATATGACCCAGCAATTCCTCTGCTTATCATATACCCTGAGGAAACCAGAATTGTAAGAGACACATGTACCCCAATATTCATTTCAGCACTATTTACATTAGCTAAGACATGGAAGCAACTTAGATGTCCATTGGCAGATGAATGGATAAGGAAGTTGTGGGATATATATATATATATATATATATATATATACATATATATATATACACACATGAAAGGGTTAAATGTCAGCAGGGAGGCCAAAATTCCTGAGAAGGAGGCAAATGGCAAAGTGGACACATTTTATTTCCCCAGGTTCCTTCACTCTGAAGGAGGTTTTTCAAATCCTGTGTTTCTATGGCTATCTGAAACTAACTTTTTCAAACCCTGAGCTGCTGATTGCCCAGCAAAACAGTGTATCTTCCTCATGGGAATGTCCTTAAGCTATGTTAATGAAATAACGCATCTTGCTTAGAAACCTGTTTTTCTTCAAAAACTCATGTCAGTTGCATTATGATAAAACATATCTTTCCGAGAGACACCTCCTCCCAAGATGGCTCCCCTCCTGCCAATGCTATCTCAGAACATATGGTGTGGGAGAGGAGCCCAGAGCAGTTCTCTCAACCTTGGGTTCTTTCTTTTATCTGTGATTCAATAACAAGTTGATAATGCCTTGTTAAAGACTGCCCCCTTTCCATTGCCTCTTGCTGAAACCTTTCTCTATCCCTGTTATTTTAATAAAACTTTGCTACACAAAAGCTCTGAATAATAAGAAGCCTCATCTTTGGTCCCGGATTGAAATTCTTTAATTTAGAAGGAAATTACCAATGATCCTACATTCAGGGCAGCAAAAGAGGTGCAGATGTGAGAATAGACTTTTGGACTCAGTGGAAGAAGGTGAGGGTGGGATGATTTGAAAGAATAGCATTGAAACATGTACGTTATCATATATAAAATAGATGACTAGTGCAAATTTGATGCACGAAACAGGGCACCCAAAATTGGTGCTCTGGGACAACGCAGGGGGATAAGGTGGGGAAGGAAGTAGGAGGGGTTTCAAGACAGGGAGAACACAAGTATTATACCTGTGGCTGATTCATGTTGATGTATAGCAAAAATCATTATAATATTATAAAGTAATTATCCATCAATTAAATGAAATTAATTTTTTTAAAGTTATTATTTTTTTTTCTATTAGATGGAAATTTTAGAGACAGAATTCTGTCATTTTCTGTTGACCATCATGATACAATGGTATTAACATGAATATGAGTCACATAATCACAATAGGAAAAGATGTTTTGTACCCAGTGATCATTGTAGCACTATTTACAGTATGTAGGATGTGGAAACAACCTAGATGTCCATTGGCAGATAAATGGATAAGTAAATTGTGGTACAATCACAATGGAATATTACTCAGCTATAAAAATGAATACATTTGAATCAGTTCTAATGAGGTGGATGACTCTGGAGCCTATCATACAGAGTGAAGCAAGTCAGAAGGAGAAAGCCAAATGCTGTATGTTCCTGGGAAATAGATGGGGAAACAGTGGAAACAGTGCCAGAGTTTATTTGGGGGGGCTCCAAAATCATTGCAGATGGTGATTGCAGCCATGAAATTAAAAGACACTTACTCCTTGGAAGAAAAGTTATGACCAACTTAGATAGTATATTGAAAGGCAGAGATATTACGTTGCCAACAAAGGTCTGTCTAGTCAAGGCTATGAGTTTTCCAGTGGTCGTGTATGGATGTGAGATTTGGACTGTGAAGAAAGCTGAGCCCTGAAGAATTGATGCTTTTGAACTGTGGTGTTGAAGAAGACTCTTGAGAGTCCCTTGGACTACAAGGAGATCCAATTAGTCAATCCTAAAGGAGATCAACCCTGGGTGTTCTTTGGAAGAACTGATGCTAAAGCTGAAGCTTCAATACTTTGGCCACCTCATGCGAAGAGTTGACTCACTGGAAAAGACTCTGATCCTGGGAGGGATTGGGGGCTGGAGGAGAAGGGGACGACAGAGGCTGGATGGCATCAGTGACTCAATGGATGTGAGTTTGAGTGAACTCCGGGAGATGGTGATGGACAGGGAAGCCTGGAGTGCTGCGATTCATGGGGTCGCAAAGAGTCGGACACGACTGAGTGACTGAACTGAACTGAATGCATAAATATGGAATTTGAATAGATGTTACTGATGATCCTACATGCATGGCAACAAAGAAGACACAGATGTAAAGAAAAGACTTTTGGACTCAGTGGGAGAAGTTAAGGGTGGGATGACTTGAAATAATAGCATTGAAACATGTATATTACCATAGGCAAAATAGATGACCAGTATAGTTCCACGAATGAAGCTGAGTGCCCAAAGCTGGTACTCTGGGAAAACCCAGAGGAACATGTTAGGGAGGGAGATTGGGGCAACTCAGGTTTGGAGAGACACATGTATACCTATGGCTGATTTATGTTGATGTATTACAAAAACCACCACAATATTGTAAAGTAATTACCCTTCAATTAAAATATTTAAAAAAAAAAGATATTTATCAGTTTTCACAATTGATAGCCAGACAAAAAAATAAAAGATAATTATAATTGCAAATAATGATGGAAACATAATTAACCTAACAGTATAAAATAATAACATATGATTTGATGGATTGAATAGAGTGATGTGGTAAGTGAAAGTGCATACATGCACATGTTTTCACCCACCCAGCCAGTCTATGTCTTTTGGTTGATGTATTTAATCCATTTACGTTTAAGGCGATTATTTATATGTATAATTCTATTACCATCTTCTTAATTGGGGTTCTTTCTTTGCAAATTTTTTTCCTTCTCTTATCTTTCCAACTTATTGAAGTTTCTTTAACATTTACTGTAAAACTGGTTTGGCAGTGTTGAATTATCTTGACATTTGCTTATTTGTAAAGCTTTTGACTTCTCTGCCAAATTAAGAAACAGGGTCTTGCTGGGTAGAGTATTCTTGGTTGTAGTTTCTTCCCTTTCATCACCTTAAACATACTATGACATTCCCTTCTGACTTGTAGAGTTTCTGTTCAGAAATTAGCTGATAGATTTGTGAGAGTTCCCTTGTATGATAGTTGTCATTTTTCTCTTGTTACTTTTACTATTTTATCTTTTTTTTTTTTTAATTTTTTTTGTCAGTTTGATTACTATGTGTCTTAATGTGTTCCTCCTTGGGTTTATCCTGCCTAGGACTCTTTGGGCTTCCTGAACTTGGTTGACTATTTCTTTTTCCATATTAGTAAAGTTTTCAGCCTTTTCAAATATTTTCTCAGGTCCTTTCTCTCTCTTCTCCTGGGACCCCTATCATGCAAATGTTGGTGTGTTTAATGTTATCACAGAGGACTCAGGCTGTCTTCTCTTTTTTTCCATTCTTTCTTTCTTTTTTTTTTTTTAATTCTGTTTTACTGCCAAGATTTCCACCATTCTGTCTTCCAGGTCATTTAACCATTCTTCTGCCTCAGTTATTCTGTTATTGATCCCTTCTAGTGTATTGTTCATCTCTGTTTGTTCTTTAGTTCTTTTAGGTTTTGGTAAACATTTCTTGCATTGTATCTTCTTCATTCTTTTCCCAAGATCCTGGACTATCTGCACTATCACTATTTTGAATTCTTTTTCTGGAATGTTGCCTATCTCCACTTCATTTGTTTCTTGCTTTTCATATGTGTTGTTGTTGTTTATTTGATCTTATTCTTTCACTTGGGAGAAAATCCCCTACTCTTTCATTTAAATTAACTTTCTGTGATTGTTCTGGAGACTGTGGAATTGTAGTTCTTCTTGCTTCTTCTGTCTGCCCTCTAAGGGATGAATCTGATGGGAGGGACTGATGGTGAGAAAAACTGGGTCTTGTTTTGGTGGGCAGGGTCATGGTCAGTAAAACTTTCATCCAATTACCTGCTGATGGATGGGGGCTGCACTCCCTCTCTGTTAGTCGTTTTGGCCTGAGGCAACCCAGTCCTGAGTCTACAGTTTCTATGGTAGGTTAAGAGGGCTGCAAGAGAGCTAACTTTACAAGGGGCATCTCTCAAGACTGCTTCTGCCAGTGACCCTGTCCCTGTGGCAAGCCACTACTGACTCACACCTCCACAGGAGACCCTTACACACTAGCAGGTATGTCTGGTTTGGTTTCCTGTAGGGTCACTGCTCCTTTCTCCTGGGTCCTGGTGCATGCAAGATTTCATTTGTGCCCTCCAAGTGTAGAGTCTCTGTTTCCCCAAGTCTTGTGGAAGTTATGTAATCAAATTCCATTGGCCTTCAAAGTCAGATTCCTGGGGGATTCCTAGTCCCTTTGCTGGATCCCCAGACTGCAAAGACTGATGTAGGGCTCAGAACCATCATAACAGTGGGAAATCTTAGGTATTATTATTGTTATCCAGTTTGTGGTTTGCCCAGGAGGTGGATATGGGGTTTGGTTTTATCGTGATTGTGCCCCTCCTACCCTCTCATTGTGGTTTCTCCCTTGTCTTTTTTTGCAGGATATCTTTTTTTTTTTTTTTTATGTTTTCCAGCATCCTCCTGTCTAATGTTATTCAACAGCAAGTTGTGATTTCACTGCTCTTGCAGAAGGAGATGAGGGCAAGTCGTTCTACTTTGCCATCTTGATTTGATCTCCAAAACTTAATTTTAAAATAATATTTTAAAATAACAAGTCCTCTATTATGCCAAGTGAAATAAATCAGACAAAGATAAATACCCTATGATTTCACTTATATGTGGACTCTGAAAAACAAATATACAACAAAACAAAAACAGACTCATAGATACATAGAATAAATGAATGGTTGCCAGAGGAGTTGGATGGGGACAGCCAAAATAGATGAATAGGATAGATGAATAGGGATTTAAAGATTAAAAGCCTCCAGTTATATAATAACTACATCATGGGGATGTAATGTACACGTAGGAAATATAAGCAATAATATTGTAACAACTTTGTTTGGTGACAGATAAATGGTAATTGGATTTTGTGATGAATACTTCATAAAATATAAAAATATTGAATCACTGTGTTGTAATTTAAGGCAAACTAGTACAGCCACTATGGAGAACAGTGTGGAGATTCCTTAAGAAATTGCAAATAGAACTGCTTTACAAATCAAATAATTCTAAATACAAGACAAATTAACCTAAATGAATTTCACGTTCACATGAACTGGGAAATAGTCAGTATTAAATGCCTGATATTAATGTTTGTTTATTGATCTAAACAATGTAGGCATGTCTAAGAGTAATTAACAATAAGCAGAATATTTTCATTGTACCTAGGTTTAATATAAGTTCAGTTGAGTTCAATGCAGTTGCTCAGTTGTGTCCAACTCTTTGCAACCCCATGGACTGCAGCTGTCTCTTATACACATCTAGATGTGTATAAGAGACAGGGTCTAGACACTAAGTGGGGCTTGGTTGAAAGATACCGAGAAATTCCCACCCAGGCAAAAGATGCCGGGTGGAGAGCTGGCTGAAATGTGCCAGAATTGCCCACCCAGTGGAAAGGTACTGGGTAGAGGGGCTTGATTGGAAAAAAATTGAGGAATACCCAGGGCTTGGCTGAAAGATGCTGAGGTTGCTTGCCAAATACATGTCCATTGAGTCGGTGATGCCATCCAACCACCTCATCCTCTGTCATCCCCTTTCCTCCTGCCTTCAATCTTTCCCAACATCAGGGTCTTTTCAGAGGAGTCAGTTCTTCACATTAGGTGGACAGAGTATTGGAGTTTCAGCTTCAACATCAGTGCTTCTAATGAATATTCAGGACTGATTTCCCCCAGGATGGACTGGTTGGATTTCCTTACAGGCCAAGCGACTCTCAAAAGTCTTCTCCAACAACACAGTTCAAAAACATCGATTCTTCGGTGCTCGCTTTCTTTATAGTCCAACTCTCACATCCATACATGACTACTGGAAAAACCATAGCCTTGACTAGATGGACATTTGTTGGCAAAGTAATGTCTCTGCTTTTTAATATGCTGTGTAGGTTGGTCATAACTTTCCTTCCAAGGAGTAAGCCTCTTTTAATTTCCTGGCTGCAGTCACCATCTGCAGTGATTTTGGAGCCCCCCAAAATGAAGTCTGACACTTTTTCCACTGTTTACCTATCTATTTGCCAGCAACTGCTGGGACCAGATGCCATGATCTTCGTTTTCTCAATGTTGAGCTTTAAGCCAACTTTTTCACTCTCCTCTTTCACTTTCATCAAGAGGTTCTTTCGTTCTTCTTTACTTTCTGCCATAAGGGTGGTGTCTTCTGAACGTTTGAGGTTATTTCTCCCATCAATTTTGATTCCAGCTTGTGCTTCATCCAGCCCGGCATTTTTCATGATGTATTCTGCATATAAGTTAAATAAACAGGGTGACAATATATAGCCTTGATGTATTCCTTTTTCTATTTGGAACCAGTCTGTTGTTCCATGTCCAGTTCTAACTGTTGCTTCCTGACCAGCATACAGATTTCTCAAGAGGCAGGTCAGGTGGTCTGGTATTCCCACTTCTTCCAGAATTTTCCACAGTTTATTGTGATCCACACAGTCAAAGGCTTTGGCATAGTCAATAAAGCAGAAATAAATGCTTTCCTGGAACTCTCTTGCTTTTTCTATGATCCAGCAGATGTTGGCAATTTGATCTCTGGTTCCTCTGCCTTTTCTAAAACCAGCTTGAACATCTGGTAGTTCATGGATGACATATTGTTGGAGCCTGGCTTGGAGAATTGTGAGCATTACTTTACTAGCAGGTGAGATGAGTACAATTGTGCAGTAGTTTGAGCATTTTTTGGCATTGCCTTTCTTTGGGATTGGAATGAAAACTGATATTTTCCAGTCCTGTGGCCATTGCTGAGTTTTCCAAATGTGCTGGCATATTGAGTGCAGCACCTCCAAGCATCATCTTTCAGGATTTGAATTAGCTCAACTGAAATTCCATAGCCTCCACTAGCTTTGTTCGTAGTGATGCTTTCTAAGGCCCACTTGACTTCACATTCCAGGATGTCTGGCTCTAGGTGAGTGATCACACCATCGTGATTATCTGGGTTGTGAAGAATTTTTTGTATAGTTCTTCTGAGTATTCTTGCCACCTCTTAATATCTTCTGCTTCTGTTAGGTCCATTCCATTTCTGTCCTTTATTTAGCCCATCTTTGCTTGAAATGTTCTCTTGGTATCTCTAATTTTCTTGAAGAAATCTCTAGTCTTTCCCATTCTATTGTTTTCCTCTGTTTCATTGCATTGGTCAGGTTTTCTTATCTCTCCTTGCTATTCTCTGGAACTCCACATGGAATGGGTATATCTTTCCTTTTCTCCTTTGATTTTTGCTTCTCTTCTTTTCACAGCTATTTGTAAGCCCTCCTCAGACAGCCATTTTGCCTTTTTTGCATTTCTTTTCCATGGTGATCGTCTTGATCCCTGTCTCCCATACAATGTCATGAAGCTCCGTCCACAGTTCATCAGGCATTCTGTCTATCAGATCTTGACCCTTAAATCTATTTCTCACTTTCACTGCATAGTCATAAGGGATTTGATTTGGGTCATACCTGAATGGTCTAGTAGTTTTACCCACTGTCTTCAATATAAGTCTGAATCTGAATAAGGAGTTCATGATCTGAGCCACTGTCAGCTCCCGGTCTTGTTTTTGCTGACTGTATAGAGCTTCTCCATCTTTGGCTGCAAAGAATATAATCAACCTGATTTCAGTGTTGACCATTTGATGATGTCCATGTGTGGAGTCTTCTCTATTATTATATCTGTTACAATTTTGTCAGCAAGGAAATTACCTTGAGTGAAGAAACTTCTAGAAAAATGTAAATGAGATATGAGCCTTTAGATGAACTCTATTAAGAATAATTGTGCTTTAGGAATGTCTGTCTAAAGTAGTCTCTCCAGATTGGGGTAATTTGAACTTCTAAAGCGTTGTACTAAACTAAGTATTGGAAGTCTATTGAATAGCTAAGTCATTTCCAAATATAATAAGATTTTGAAACATTTACTGCTGCTAAGTCACTTCAGTAGTGTCTGACTCTGTGCGACCCCATAGACTGCAGCCCACCAGGTTCCCCCATCCCTGGGATTCTCCAGGCAAGAACACTGGAGTGGGTTGCCATTTCCTTCTCCAATGCATGAAAGTGAAAAGTGACAGTGAAGTCGCTCAGTCGTGTCCAACTCTTCGCGACCCCATGGACTGCAGCCTACCAGGCTCCTCTGCCCATGGGATTTTCCAGGCAAGAGTACTGGAGTGGGGTGCCATTGCCTTCTTCTTACTACTAAATACTAATTACTTCTTACAGAGAAACTAAAGAGATTTGTGATTAAATTATGTTTGGTGCCATCCTAAAATGTTCTCTCTAAGAAAACCAAGGTTTTAGAAATTATCATTGGTATTTATGCTCACCAGTCTATAGAATGCCAATATAAAAGTCAGTTCTTGGTTGCTTAAGGGAAGTAGGAAGTGTTTTCTGTAATGAAGGTATGAGGACTGGAATTGCATTTTGTGAAGGGAAAGGGAAGTAAGCCTGACTTAGGGGTGGTTTTTTAGGATGGAAGAACTCAGCAATGCGTACAGAGAGTGATAAGTTTTGTGAAAAGTGAACCATGAGAGGAGAGTTTTGTATATGGTTAGGACTAAGTTTAAAATAAAGAATTAAGTTTACCTTTTAAGTAAAGTAAGCTAGTGCAAAAACTTGAATTTAGCTTTTCTCTCTGTTAAGAGGACATCTTTTCTTCAGATATTGAACTGCCTTTGATAATAGATTTAAGTTTCTTTATCTTTTAAAGGATCTCTTCTGAAATCCTTCATTGTTACTTTGGCTACGTGAATAGTTATTGTATCACAATGACCTATAACCCTGTCTGACTAAGTGTTCTTAACCTGTTTTATACTCGTTGGCAAAACTTCCTAAATCATTCTAAGGAAGAAGGTTTTTACCTTACTTTGGGATGCTTCAGAGGGCCCCTGAAACATTGCAAAGAGGGATATTACACTAATTAGGTTCATTTTGTATACAGAATTACATGGGAAGTATTGTCAAGTGAGTAATAAGTCTCAGGTTATATTGTATGGTAAGTATTACTAATATAGATATCCTAGAAACTGTATGGAATTCCTAAAATTTTAATATGTTTGGGTAAAATGTTATCACNCTGGAACTCTCTTGCTTTTTCTATGATCCAGCAGATGTTGGCAATTTGATCTCTGGTTCCTCTGCCTTTTCTAAAACCAGCTTGAACATCTGGTAGTTCATGGATGACATATTGTTGGAGCCTGGCTTGGAGAATTGTGAGCATTACTTTACTAGCAGGTGAGATGAGTACAATTGTGCAGTAGTTTGAGCATTTTTTGGCATTGCCTTTCTTTGGGATTGGAATGAAAACTGATATTTTCCAGTCCTGTGGCCATTGCTGAGTTTTCCAAATGTGCTGGCATATTGAGTGCAGCACCTCCAAGCATCATCTTTCAGGATTTGAATTAGCTCAACTGAAATTCCATAGCCTCCACTAGCTTTGTTCGTAGTGATGCTTTCTAAGGCCCACTTGACTTCACATTCCAGGATGTCTGGCTCTAGGTGAGTGATCACACCATCGTGATTATCTGGGTTGTGAAGAATTTTTTGTATAGTTCTTCTGAGTATTCTTGCCACCTCTTAATATCTTCTGCTTCTGTTAGGTCCATTCCATTTCTGTCCTTTATTTAGCCCATCTTTGCTTGAAATGTTCTCTTGGTATCTCTAATTTTCTTGAAGAAATCTCTAGTCTTTCCCATTCTATTGTTTTCCTCTGTTTCATTGCATTGGTCAGGTTTTCTTATCTCTCCTTGCTATTCTCTGGAACTCCACATGGAATGGGTATATCTTTCCTTTTCTCCTTTGATTTTTGCTTCTCTTCTTTTCACAGCTATTTGTAAGCCCTCCTCAGACAGCCATTTTGCCTTTTTTGCATTTCTTTTCCATGGTGATCGTCTTGATCCCTGTCTCCCGTACAATGTCATGAAGCTCCGTCCACAGTTCATCAGGCATTCTGTCTATCAGATCTTGACCCTTAAATCTATTTCTCACTTTCACTGCATAGTCATAAGGGATTTGATTTGGGTCATACCTGAATGGTCTAGTAGTTTTACCCACTGTCTTCAATATAAGTCTGAATCTGAATAAGGAGTTCATGATCTGAGCCACTGTCAGCTCCCGGTCGTGTTTTTGCTGACTGTATAGAGCTTCTCCATCTTTGGCTGCAAAGAATATAATCAACCTGATTTCAGTGCTGACCATTTGATGATGTCCATGTGTGGAGTCTTCTCTATTATTATATCTGTTACAATTTTGTCAGCAAGGAAATTACCTTGAGTGAAGAAACTTCTAGAAAAATGTAAATGAGATATGAGCCTTTAGATGAACTCTATTAAGAATAATTGTGCTTTAGGAATGTCTGTCTAAAGTAGTCTCTCCAGATTGGGGTAATTTGAACTTCTAAAGCGTTGTACTAAACTAAGTATTGGAAGTCTATTGAATAGCTAAGTCATTTCCAAATATAATAAGATTTTGAAACATTTACTGCTGCTAAGTCACTTCAGTAGTGTCTGACTCTGTGCGACCCCATAGACTGCAGCCCACCAGGTTCCCCCATCCCTGGGATTCTCCAGGCAAGAACACTGGAGTGGGTTGCCATTTCCTTCTCCAATGCATGAAAGTGAAAAGTGACAGTGAAGTCGCTCAGTCGTGTCCAACTCTTCGCGACCCCATGGACTGCAGCCTACCAGGCTCCTCTGCCCATGGGATTTTCCAGGCAAGAGTACTGGAGTGGGGTGCCATTGCCTTCTTCTTACTACTAAATACTAATTACTTCTTACAGAGAAACTAAAGAGATTTGTGATTAAATTATGTTTGGTGCCATCCTAAAATGTTCTCTCTAAGAAAACCAAGGTTTTAGAAATTATCATTGGTATTTATGCTCACCAGTCTATAGAATGCCAATATAAAAGTCAGTTCTTGGTTGCTTAAGGGAAGTAGGAAGTGTTTTCTGTAATGAAGGTATGAGGACTGGAATTGCATTTTGTGAAGGGAAAGGGAAGTAAGCCTGACTTAGGGGTGTTTTTTTAGGATGGAAGAACTCAGCAATGCATACAGAGAGTGATAAGTTTTGTGAAAAGTGAACCATGAGAGGAGAGTTTTGTATATGGTTAGGACTAAGTTTAAAATAAAGAATTAAGTTTACCTTTTAAATAAAGTAAGCTAGTGCAAAAACTTGAATTTAGCTTTTCTCTCTGTTAAGAGGACATCTTTTCTTCAGATATTGAACTGCCTTTGATAATAGATTTAAGTTTCTTTATCTTTTAAAGGATCTCTTCTGAAATCCTTCATTGTTACTTTGGCTACGTGAATAGTTATTGTATCACAATGACCTATAACCCTGTCTGACTAAGTGTTCTTAACCTGTTTTATACTCGTTGGCAAAACTTCCTAAATCATTCTAAGGAAGAAGGTTTTTACCTTACTTTGGGATGCTTCAGAGGGCCCCTGAAACATTGCAAAGAGGGATATTACACTAATTAGGTTCATTTTGTATACAGAATTACATGGGAAGTATTGTCAAGTGAGTAATAAGTCTCAGGTTATATTGTATGGTAAGTATTACTAATATAGATATCCTAGAAACTGTATGGAATTCCTAAAATTTTAATATGTTTGGGTAAAATGTTATCACACATAATTCTAGTTATTATCTCAAAATATTGTCATAGCACTAACCAAGTTTCACAAAAATGCTTCCTCTTCAAGAATTTTTATAAAAAGGACTTTTGGATAAATACCAATTTCTGAACTGGGTAAAGATTCTAATGAAAAACCTGATGACTTCACAAAGGTTAACAAAAGGACTGAATGAACTGGTGAATATGCTTGTAACTTTGAAGGTTTCTATCTGAAAAATTACTGATTTGAATCTGTGTTTTCCAGGTGTAAATAAAACCTTCCCCTCAAACAAATTATGGCAGTAGTTTGGTAAAATTATATTTCATAAACAAATTGAAACTTTTAATATTTTCTCTCTATCTGAATCCTCCATAGATTGGCAGCTCTTAGGTTCCAGTAACTTTATCAGATAAGTTAGGAAGGTTGTCTCACTAACAGGTACAGAAATCCGAAGGAACTCTGGAGACTTGGAGAAGGAGGAATTCACTTAGATCTGTTAGCAAAATCTGTGATAAACCTTTGGCATGACTTTCCTAGCCCTGAAAGGTTTTATTTTAAAAGTTCAGCCTGAGACTTTTATAATCTCAGCAAAGCAAAAAAGTCTATGATCAATTATGGTTATATAAATCATCAGGCCAAGTTTATTGTGACCAGACCTATATTACAAACAAGTTTTAATTTGGTTAAAATGATGGTGATTTTAGGGAGAAAAAGATGTTTCAGTGAATGTTAAATCCCAGTTTGTTAATGAAGGTCTGTATCTACTAAAACTCATTTCTGGGATAGTTCTTTGTTGTTAGGGTATATTAATGTAAAATTTAATTGAATTATTAGAGGGCACCCTAGGGTTGTTTCTGAAGCTTATCTCAGTAATCTATCTCTGGATGAAGTTCAGATACCTCATGCATGACCTGCAATCAAGACTGGAAGAAGACATTAAAGGAATTGCTTCCAACCTGGATGGAAGGACCTTTCTATCAGGTACTCTTAACTAGCTCATGCCCAGTAAAACTGAAGGGAGATTGATTCTTGGGTTTACTCCCACTTCCAAAGGCCCCTAAGCTGGACTGGTCTATAGAGAGGCCTGCTGACCTCAAACTCACCTTAAAACAATGCTCAGAGGAAACTGTACTACACTAGGATGAGAAGAAGATGACATCAGAAATAGACAGCTTGCCCAAGATGCTGATCTGACTTTTATGATCATTTATAATGTTTTCTTGATTCCTTGGACCTAAGCCTATCAATCAAATGTTTTCTATCATGGACAGGATTCTATGTTAGTTTAAAACTCAGTCCAATTGTTGAGTTGTGGCCAATTACTTGTGCCTAGTACTTCTGGGTTACCTTGGTGGATTTCTCTAGGGCTCTGATTGGATACCCCTAGGAAATTTATTTTAGATAAGTGTTCAGTCCTATTCTATCTATTCATGATATTACTAAATGGGGTCCTCTCACCTCGCCAATTAATAATACCTGCTCTGATGCTGGCCATAGATTTAAGTTTCCTCTTCAGTTCAGTTCAGTCACTCAGTCGTGTCTGACTCTTTGCGACCCCATGAATCACAGCACGCCAGGCCTCCCTGTCCATCACCAACTCCCAGAGTTCACTCACACTCATGTCCATCAAGTCAGTGATGCCATCCAGCCATCTCATCCTCTGTTGCCCCTTCTCCTCCTGCCCCCAATCCCTCCCAGCATCAGAGTCTTTTCCAATGAGTCAATTCTTCTCATGACGTGGCCAAAGTACTGGAGTTTCAGCTTTAGCATCATTCCTTACAAAGAAATCCCAGGGCTGATCTCCTTCAGAATGGACTGGTTGGATCTCCTTGCAGTCCAAGGGACTCTCAAGAGTCTTCTCCAACACCACAGTTCAAAAGCATCAATTCTTCAGCGCTCAGCTTTCTTCACAGTCCGACTCTCACATCCATACATGACCACTGGAAAAACCATAGCCTTGACTAGACAGACCTTTGCTGGCAAAGTAATTTCTCTGCTTTTCAATATTCTATCTAGGTTGGTCATAACTGTTTTCTCTTAAGGTCATTTAAACCCAATTAGAGTGATGAGCTAAGTCTCAGTAAAAAAAATTAACCTCTCATCTATTAAAAGGAAAACTCCCACAGTTATGGGAAAGATCTACATGGTTAATACTAGGCTATGGTCATTTAAGTTTAAAGGCTGCTCTATGTTGGGAACAGTTAAATCATACTAAAAATGATTAACCTGGTAATTATGAGACATGGCTGGGTGCTTTATGAACTATGCCTATTATTATCCCTTAGAGGGAGTAACTGGTATGGAGCTCAGTGGATTTGTGGCACTAATTTATGGCCTTGACATCTACAGGGATGGATACAAAGATGTAGCCTGGGATTCCCATAAATTTAAGGTCATATATGTTAACAAATTAGAGGTAAACCCAACCAATCTACCATTGGTATGATCCCAGTGGGTCAAAGATCTGTATTCTACTGGTATGACCATTTAACAGCTTGTGTGTGTGTGTGTGTGTGCGTTCAAGAGGTTGGAGGATATAATTGACCATATCTAAGCCTTAACAACTTTCATAATCTTTAAATGATAGTAATCGAGCTGTTAGCCTATTGATTCTGAGATCTCTATGATGAGAAAGGAAGTGCTACACAACTGCAAAGCCCTTGACACCTTACAGCATCTCAGGGAGATATCTGTGCTACAGTTCAAACTAAATGCTATATTTTCATACCAGATAAATCCTTTAATGTAACACATTTGATGAACCACATGAAAAATCAGATTTCTGCTTTAAGTGACCCATTCCCTAGTCTTGACAATCTTTTTAAAAAACTGGTTTGGTGTGGGAGGCTTATGGCTAAAATATTTATTTTTAATTCAACTAATGTTATTAACTATACCATGTGTATTTTGCTTGTTTCACAAGATTATTATGTCTTGTATTAACAAGGGTATGACTGAGCCTCCAATGAAAATGATGACTAGATTTGAATCAGTTGATCAAATGTATAACTCAATATATGATCAATGGTTGTAACAGTGTAACTCTAGGTATGAAAAGATGCAATGAGAAGGAATACTTTCCTGGACCATAACTAGAAGACAGGTGTCCAGAGATCTTTGATTATTAAGACCTAGTCCAGTTGATAGCACATTGAGTGTCTTATCAACAAAAACCTTCAGAACTGGAAATGAACCTTCTCAGCAACGCAGGACAAAATGATCATGAAATGCCCCCCAAAGTATGGCCAGATTTATGACCACAAGGGGGCCATGTCAACTACAAATTGGCACTTACCAAGAGCATTGCCAGCGACTGAAGAACAAAGGCATTTGCCATCTGCCTCTATGGAGACTGAATCCCATGCTGCTGTAACTATTGACCTTCAACAATCCCTGAGGAACTTCAGGGTGGAGTGAGGCACTCTGTGCGCCGGGGAATCTGGTGGGACAGGTCTTTAAACAGTTGGATGTTTATCAGTTCAGTTCAGTTCAGTCGCTGAGTCGTGTCCAACACTGCAACCCCATGAATCGCAGCCACTGGGCCTCCCTGTCCACCACCAACTCCCGGAGTTCACCCAAACTCACGTCCATCGAGTCAGTGATGCCATCCAGCCATCTCATCCTCAATCGTCCCCTTCTCCTCCTGTCCCCAATCCCTCCCAGCATCAGAGTCTTTTCCAATGAGTCAACTCTTCACATGAGGTGACCAAAGTACTGGAGTTTCAGCCTCAGCATCAGTCCTTCCAATGAACACCCAGGACTGGTCTCCTTTAGGATGGACTGGTTGGATCTCCTTGCAGTCCAAGGGACTCACATGAGTCTATTCCAACACCACAGTTCAAAAGCTTCAATTCTTCAGCGCTCAGCTTTCTTCACAGTCCAACTCTCACATCCATACATGACCACTGGAAAAACCATAGCCTTGACTAGACGGACCTTAGTCGGCAAAGTAATGTCTCTGCTTTTGAATATGCTATCTAGGTTGGTCATAACTTTTCTTCCAAGGAGTAAGCGTCTTCTAATTTCATGGCTGCAGTCACCATCTGCAGTGATTTTGGAGCCCAAAAAAATAAAGTCTGACACTGTTTCCACTGTTTCCCCATCTATTTCCCATGAAGTGATGGGACCGGATGCCATGATCTTCGTTTTCTGAATGTTGAGCTTTAAGCCAACTTTTTCACTCTCCTCTTTCACTTTCATCAAGAGGCTTTTTAGTTCCTCTTCACTTTCTGCCATAAGGGTGGTGTCATCTGCATATCTGAGGTTATTGATATTTCTCCCGGCAATCTTGATTCCAGCTTGTGTTTCTTCCAGTCCAGCGTTTCTCATGATGTACTCTGCATATAAGTTAAATAAGCAGGGAGACAATATACAGCCTTGACGTACTCCTTTTCCTATTTGGAACCAGTCTGTTGTTCCATGTCCAGTTCTAACTGTTGCTTCCTGACCTGCATACAGATTTCTCAAGAGGCAGGTTAGGTGGTCTGGTATTCCCATCTCTTTCAGAATTTTCCACAGTTTATTGTGATCCACACAGTCAAAGGCTTTGGCATAGTCAATAAAGCAGAAATAGATGTTTTTCTGGAACTCTCTTGCTTTTTCCATGATCCAGCGGATGTTGGCAATTTGATCTCTGGTTCCTCTGCCTTTTCTAAAACCAGCTTGAACATCAGGGAGTTCACGGTTCACATATTGCTGAAGCCTGGCTTGGAGAATTTTGAGCATTACTTTACTAGCGTGTGAGATGAGTGCAATTGTGCGGTAGTTTGAGCATTCTTTGGCATTGCCTTTCTTTGGAATTGGAATGAAAACTGACCTTTTCCAGTCCTGTGGCCACTGCTGAGTTTTCCAAATTTGCTGGCATATTGAGTGCAGCACTTTCACAGCATCATCTTCCAGGATTTGAAACAGCTCAACTGGAATTCCATCACCTCCACTAGCTTTGTTCTTAGTGATGCTTTCTAAGGCCCACTTGACTTCACATTCCAAGATGTCTGGCTCTAGATTAGTGATCACATCCTCATGATTATCTGGGTCGTGAAGATCTTTTCTGTACAGTTCTTCTGTGTATTCTTGCCACCTCTTCTTAATATCTTCTGCTTCTGTTAGGTCCATACCATTTCTATCCTTTATCGAGCCCATCTTTGCATGAAATGTTCCCTTGGTATCTCCAATTCTCTTGAAGAGATCTCTAGTCTTTCCCATTCTGTTGTTTTCCTCTATCTCTTTGCATTGATTGCTGAAGAAGGCTTTCTTATCTCTTCTTGCTATTCTTTGGAACTCTGCATTCAGATGCTTATATCTTTTCTTTTCTCCTTTGCTTTTCGCCTCTCTTCTTTTCAGTGCTATTTGTAAGGCTTCTCCAGACAGCCATTTTGCTTTTTTGCATTTCTTTTCCATGGGGATGGTCTTGATCCCTGTCTCCTGTACAATGTCACGAACCTCATTCCATAGTTCATCAGGAACTCTGTCTATCAGATCTAGGCCCTTAAATCTATTTCTCACTTCCACTGTATAATCATAAGGGATTTGATTTAGGTCATACCTGAATGGTCTAGTGGTTTCCCCCACTTTCTTAAATTTAAGTCTGAATTTGACAATAAGGAGTTCATGATCTGAGCCACAGTCAGCTCCTGGTCTTGTTTTTGGTGACTCTATAGATGGAGGAGCCTGGTAGACTGTGGTCCATGGGGTCGCTAAGAGTCGGACACGACTAAGTAACTTCACTTTCACTTTTCACTTTCATGCATTGGAGAAGGAAATAACAACCCACTCTAGTGTTCTTGCCTGGAGTATCCCAGGGATGGGGGAGCCTGATGGGCTGCCATCTATGGGGTCACACAGAGTCAGACACAACTGAAGCAACTTAGCAGCAGCAGCAGCAGCATAGAGCTTCTCCATCTTTGGCTGCAAAGAATATAATCAGTCTGATTTCGGTGTTGACCATCTGGTGATACCCATGCATAGAGTCTTCTCTTGTGTTGTTGGAAGAGGGTGTTTGCTATGACCAGTGCATTCTCTGGACAAAATTCTATTAGCCTTTGCCCTGCTTCATTCCGTATCCCAAGGCCAAATTTGCCTGTTACTCCAGGTGTTTGTTGGCTTCCTACTTTTGTATTCCAGTCTGCTGTAATGAAAAGGACATCTTTTTGGGGTGTTAGTTCTACAAGGTCTTGTAGGTCTCATAGAACCATTCAGCTTCAGCTTCTTCAGTGTTACTGGTTGGGGCATAGGCTTGAATCACCGTGATATTGAGTGGTTTGCCTTGAAAATGAACAGAGATCATTCTGTCATTTTTGATATTTCATCCAAGTACTGCATTTTGGACTCTTTTGTTGACCATGATGGCTACTCCATTTCTTCTAAGGGATTCCTGCCCACAGCAGTAGATATATGTTCATCTGAGTTAGATTCACCCATTCCAGTCCATTTTAGTTTGCTGATTCCTAGAATGTTGACGTTCACTCTTGCCATCTCCTGTTTGACTACTTCCAATTTGCCTTGATTCATGGACCTAAGATTCCAGGTTCCTGTGCAATATTGCTCTTTATAGCATCAGACCTTGCTTCTATCACCAGTCACATCCATAACTGGATGTTTTTAGGAACAGATTTTATGATCTCAATCCTTTCATCTCCTCATATCTAGAGAAGCACTGAATCTCTTCTTGGTGACATCAGATCCTCATGACTAACAAAAAGTGTTTAGTTTTAAGGCACTGAACTCCCCCTTCACCAAAACCTTATTTATTGACTTTTCCTCACTGCCGCTCTGGAGCAGTCTCTCAGAGCTATCTGAGATGCTGACTCCTGGGCTGCAGTCCTCATTTTGCCATAAATAAAACTTAACTCACAACTCTCGAGTTGTATATCTCTTTTTTAGTGACAGGGGATATCAGTCACCCATCTTGTAGGATTCATGTGAGGATCCAAAGAAACAATGCATGTAAAATGCACTTAAGGATATACTTAGCCTTTAGTAAATATTGAATTAACATGAATAGCTGTGATTTTACTTTGTTATTGTTGTTGGGAAAAGTTCCAAAAATAAAAACTATTTTAGAAACTAGATTCACAGTCATATTAACTACTTAAGTGGTCTTTGGAAGTCCTGAGGGACCCAAATGATCCTGAGTAACCCAGGTGCTAGTAGATCCCCCAAGATCTAACATTCTGAGGTTGTCCTCTGCCTACCAGAAAGTTCCACCACTAAACAGCTGTGTGTGAAGCCTCAGGCAAATCACATACACAGTCCAGGGCTTTAATTACTCTTCTCTTATATGAAGAGAAACAGACTCTAAGACTCATGGTGGAGACTATTGACAAGTGGAAGGATTTGAGATTATCAAACCCAACCTTTCATTTGGCAGATGAGAAAACTGAAAGCCAGTTAATTTAAACAATTAATCTGTGACCTCCTGGCTCCTGATTCAGGTTTTTGTTCATTATTTATTCAGGGGCCAAGATTGAAAGGCCGGGCTTAATCTACCCAGAGGCACCAGTTAGAAACTCTTGATAATCTAGATTGTAAGTGTGATTTAAAATAATCAAGTTATAAAGTAAATCCTCTGTTATAAAATGTACCAGGTTCATGGGAAATCACAAACTCTTAGAAAAAAAAAAAAAAAAAAGCAGACCTCTAGATTTTATATTTCTTTCCGGTGATGTTTTATCAATAAGGAATCTTATTAACCCATAGCAGTCAGATGACCTGTCCAGTGTCATATGGCTAAGGGGCTGCAGAACCATATTTAGAACCCAACTCTTCTGCCTTCTCATCAAGAGTTCTTGCCACTATGTCTCTTCCCTTTAGAATAACAGATTCTGAAAACAGGAAAAAAATGGTAGCTGGAAAATATGTTTATGACGTTTCATTGCCTTAGCAATGGCATGTCAAATTCAAGTGCTATGAGTCACCTGCTGATCCAGACCCCTGCAGAATCTTTTAGTTTTTTAGGGGGAAATTGTCAAATATGGGCAGCTGTATGCCTTAATGAGAGAGACATCTCTTCTTCTTAATGGAAGAGAGGGCAGTAATGCTGGCAAATGCTTGAGTGGCACGCTATTGCTCTCATGTTTATTTAGGGTTTGCAACTGAAATCATTGTACATATATCACTTTGCATATAGCACAAAATTAAAAACTTGATCTATGGGAATGCAGTAAGTATGGTTTTAGGATGAAGACTGGGTTTCAGTCACCTCAAAATTACTCCTGGTGTCTTCCCTGAGACCTATTGTTTTATGTTATCTCTTGCTCTGTAGCCATATGGATTTGTTGCACTTAGCAAAGAAATTTGGTTTCCTACAGGTTTTATTCTGTTTTGTAGAGCAAGAGAATAGTTTTGTGCTTGGAAGCATGAATGCATACCCTCAGAATTTTAAATGATACAGGATTTATTTTTAGCCATATGCCCCCACCTGAAAGGTTTATGCTGTTAAACATTGATATTCCTTGAAAAGTTATGCCCAAGGGATATTGCTTCTTTTTTCCAAGCTAGGAATTGAAATGTTTGTGAAGCTTACTGAAAATTTACCAGATCTGAAGTCAGAGTTCATATCTCTTTTTCAGTAACTAATAAAAATAGATTTATTCAATCAACCATCCAATATTTATTTGCACTGCATTATTATGGCTACTCTGATGACATTGGACTGTACAAGATGCACTCCTGTGGCTCCAATTGTGTTTCAGGATGTTGTTACTGGGTACTTAAGGGGTGACAGGAATCACATGAATAAGACTCAGGGCTCACCTTCAGAGTCCATTCACAGTCTATCTGTGGAAACAAATTCATGAAAGAAACTCTCTTGTATTAATACAATATGGTAACGTCTGATGAAGATATTAACACATATGTCTGCAAGTTCAGAAACAATGACCTAACAGAATGTGAGAACATCAGGCCAGCCTTCCTGAAGGAGGTGAATCCTGAGTTGGAGCTTGTAGGAGGAGGAGAGCCTTTGCCAGATGTTAAAAGTGAAGGAAAGCTGTCCCAGACAAAGGGACTAGGATGATTAAAGGCAAGATGACTTCTAAAAATTAAGCATTGTTAGAACAAATGTTTGATGTACAGAACAGTTAGGACCGTGATCATCAAGGACTAATACCCCTTCCCCTTCCTAAGGAGCTCAGCTCTGCCTTACTAAAGTTCCTTTACAACCTGAGTGTCTAATACAGGTTTATAGGTCACTTGATTCAAGGCAGTTATAGTCATCGTAGTTATTAGAGACCTCCACGGAATCATACTTCTGAGTATTCACACCACGTGGGAATTCACACCCCAGTGTGTTTTTCTCATGTTAAGTCTGTGCCCTGTGAGTCTCTTTCCCTTACAGAATTTCTTAAAAGTAATGCATTTTAGTTCTGGGGCTACAACTTAATAAGCCCTGGGATTTTTGACAATGTTGATGTTCCTTGTGAAAAAAGCCATGACCCTGCAGAAAGATAATGTGAGGAGGCTGAACATATAGAGAGGGAGATGACATGAAGACAGAGGAACTGTGCCAGTATCCCCCAGCAGCACCACCAGATGATGTATCCACACCAATGACCTGCAGCAAGCTCACCAGGAGAACTGCTCAGCTGAGCCTAGTCCATGTTTCAATATCAGAACAAAATAAAATGTTTCTTGGTTTAATCCTCTAAGATTTGGGATTCTTTGTTACACAGCAATAGATAACTGAAACTGAAATGTATTTACAAAGTCATATGACTACTGTAGACACTGAGTGGTCTGAAAGGTGTCTGTGAGCTGGAGAGATTATTTCCCTCCCTTTACCATTTTAATCTACCAATGTGTAAATCAAAGATAATGTTGTCCTGCTGAGGATTCAGGACGAAGTGGAATCCTTCTAAATGCAAAGGCAAGACTTAATCTTGCCTGATTAAAGTACTGAAATGAGTGTTAACATCATTTAAATCACATAGACTTTCTCTATGAACAGAGAGCTTTCCATGAAGTAGCCAGTGTGTGCATGCATCTAAAGAACCACAGAGGGACTATGGATGGAAATACTGAAGTGAGTTCTGCAGTACTTTCAGAGGATGAGCAGAAGGGAACTGAAAGCATTCTAAACTGACCGCAAGAATTAGGCATTTGTGCAGTTGGACTACCATCTGATATGTCCACTTATGGGCTTCCCAGGTGGCTCCAGTGGTAAAGAACCCACCTGCCAATGCAGGAGATGCATAAGAGAGGCAGATTCGACCCCTGGGTCAGGAAGTTTCCCCTGGAGGAGAGCCTAGTAACCCACTCCAGTATTCTTGCTTGGAGAATCCCATAGACAGAGGAGCCTGGCAGGCTACAGTTCATGGGGTTGCAAAGAGTTGGACACAACTGAAGCAACTGAGCATACACAGCACACATATCCATTTATGCTGACAGTTCTATTGATTAAAAGCAAAGTCAAAGCAGAAAGGGAGAGCAGTAACTCCAAAGAGCAACCAGAGATTAACAGTCTATTGTGAAGGAACATGCTGACCTTATTTTTAGTTAGAATTAACTAACTGTAGTCTGTTGAGTTCTTACTAGACTGTGAATTATTTATAGTTGAAATTAAAACTTTTTCTTCTACTTTTGGGGCTTCCCTGGTGGCTCAGACAGTAAAGAATCTGCCTGCAGTGTGGGAGAACCAGGTTCAATTCCTGGATCAGGAAGATCCCCTGGAGAAGAAAACAACGACCCACTCCAGTATTCTTGCCTGGGAAATCCCATGGACAGACAAACCTGGTGGGCACAGTCTACAGGTCACAAAGAGTTGGACACAACTGAGCAACTTACACTTTCACATTGGCTCGTAGCACACTACCCAGTACATGTGTGTGTTCATGATCAGTTCAGTTCAGTCACTCAGTCGTGTCTGACTCTGTGACCCCATGGATCGCAGCATGCCAGGCCTCCCTGTCCATCACCAACTCCCAGAGTTTACCCAAACTCATGTCCATTGAGTTGGTGATGCCACCCAACTATCTCATCCTCTGTTGTCCCCTTCCCCTCCTGCCTTCAATCTTTCCCAACATCAGGGTCTTTTCAAATGAGTCGGCTCTTTGCATCAGGTGGCCAAAGTATTGAAGTTTCAGCCTCAACATCAGTCCTTCCAATGAACACTGAGGACTGATCTCCTTTAAGATGGACTGGTTGGATCTCCTTGCAGTCCAAAGGACTCTCAAGAGTCTTCTCCAACACCACAATTCAAAAGCATCAAGTGCTCAGCTTTCTTTATAGTTCAACTCTCACATCCACATATGACCACTGGAAAAACCATAGCCTTAACTACATAGACCTTTGTTGGCAAAGTAATGTCTCTGCTGTTTAATATGCTGTGTAGGTTGGTCATAACTTTTCTTTCAAGGAGCAAGCGTCTTTTAATTTCATGGCTGCAGTCACCATCTGCAATGATTTTGGAGCCCCCAAAAATAGTCTGTCACTGTTTCCACTGTTTGCCCATCTATTTCCCATGAAGTGATGGGGCCAGATGCCATGATCTTACTTTTCTGAATGTAAAGTTTTAAACCAACTTTTTGACTCTCCTCTTTCACTTTCATCAAGAGGCTTTTTAGTTCTTTACTTTCTGCCATAAGGGTGGTGTCATCGGAACATCTGAGGTTATTGATATTTCTCCCGGCAATTTTGATTCCAGCTTGTGCTTCATTCAGCCCAGCATTTTTCACGATGTATTCTGCATATAAGTTAAATAAACAGGGTGACAATATGCAGCCTTGACGTACTCCTTTTCCTATTTGGAACCAGTCTGTTGTTCCATGTCCAGTTCTAACTGTTGCTTCCTGACCAGCATACAGATTTCTCAAGAGGCAGGTCAGATGGTCTGGTATTCCCACTTCNACTCTGCATATAAGTTAAATAAGCAGGGTGACAATATACAGCCTTGACGTACTCCTTTTTCTACTTGGAACCAGTCTGTTGTTCCATGTCCAGTTCTAACTGTTGCTTCCTGACCTGCATACAGATTTCTCAAGAGGCAGGTCAGGTGGTCTGGTATTCCCATCTCTTTCAGAATTTTCCACAGTTTATTGTGATCCACACAGTCAAAGGCTTTGGCATAGTCAATAAAGCAGAAATAGATGTTTTTCTAGAACTCTCTTGCTTTTTTGATGATCCAGCAGATGTTGGCAATTTGATCTCTGGTTCCTCTGTCTTTTCTAAAACCAGCTTGAACATCTGGAAGTTCACAGTTCATGTATTGCTGAAGCCTGGCTTGGAGAATTTTGAGCATTACATTACTAGCTTGTGAGATGAGTGCAATTGTTAGTATTCAAACATTTTATAGAATCTATTATATGAATATATTCCAATTTATAAGTCATCTCCTTTCCATGATCATTTAAGTTGATGGAACTTAAACCCTTCAATATGTCTCATTGTTGAAGAATGTGGCCAATATTTGTAGTGACTATAAACACCTAAGAATGAATTTTCTGGGTTTTAGGTTAACCCAAGTTGGAGCTCTAGCAGATACTAGCATATTGCTTTCCAACATATGGCAAAAATTTCCAGTCTCATTCAAAGTTACCATTACTACATACTCATCAGTTTTACTGTCGTCTGATCATCATTTCTGTATTTTTCAAAATGAGGAAGGATAAATAAGATGATC
Organism: Oreotragus oreotragus; assembly: GCA_006410675.1. Classification (NCBI taxonomy): domain Eukaryota; kingdom Metazoa; phylum Chordata; class Mammalia; order Artiodactyla; family Bovidae; genus Oreotragus; species Oreotragus oreotragus. The sequence goes on from SJYX01022420.1 coordinate 75,154, forward strand.
CCTAGAGTGTGCATTTTCTATGTTCTCTGGTTCCCTTTTTTTGAATTTCCCACTTTTTCTCTTCACCTTGAGATAAACTAGTCCAGCAAATAGCAAACTGTTTCTTTTGAGTCTATAAGCCTATTTTTTTTGTATTTTATATTCTGAATAGCCTATAAACTAGGATATCCATTAATACAATTTCAATAGTCATAAGGAAGAATATAACTTAAACTGACAATGTCTAAGCCAGGCATACATACATTCAACACTATTAAAACATATCTGTGGTTTTCAAACATTTTAAAGCAGTGGACTTTTTAAAAAACAAAAATATAAAATGAAGCTCAATATAAATGCTGCTTGCTCCTTTTGTCCCCATTTTGCTTACCTTTAAAATGCATCTTGCACATTGATAAAAGCTTCTTGCAATGAAATTATATTAGTGCCTAGATGAACTTCCCGAAAATAATAAATATTAAAATGCTTCCATTTATGTTGTTATTTTACCCATTACATTTGTATTTTATACTTTATTTGATCATGCTTTCATTTTAGACTAATATATAGTCTATACTAAAATCTTCTGGAAATATTCATGTCAGAGAAAGACTGCCTATTGTTACCAAAGAGCTCTGATTTTACTACCTACAATTTCTATGAGAAAAAAACAGCTTCAGGCTCTGAAGTTTATAATTATAGGCTGATATTGCCTCCTAATGGTAAGAAGCTTAATCACATCATATTTCAAGCTAGAAAAGTTGATTTTAAAAAATTCTGCAAAACCTTGAAGTAATCTCTTCCTATATCATATTGTAATAGTTTTGGGAGGAAGGCAGAGTACTTACCAGACATATTGCAAGCCTGGGTCATATTTTCTCTGATCTGCCATCTACAAGTCCCAGAATTCTCCCTCTCATTTCCTCTCAGATGCCATTACTAAAGATCTTCCAACTTCAGCCAGCCTTGACTTGTCCTTACATCAAGCCTGTCATAGTCTTAACATGTTAAGATCCTAGTCCCAGACAGCCACTGGAGTGCGGGATCGGGCTGGAATGTGGATGGTCTCTGGGTTGATAAAAGAGCTCCTGCTTTGACATCCACATGTACCCAAGTCAGCACACTTACCATCAGTCTCACCAAAGCCACATGTTCCCTGTCTTTTTTTTTTAATTTTTTTTTTTTTAAAATGAGTCAGCTCTTCGCATCAGGTGGGCAAAGTATTGGAGTTTCAGCTTTAGCATCAGTCCTTCCAATGAATATTCAGGGTTGATCTCCTTTAGGACGGACTGGTTTGACCTCGTTGCTGTCCAAGGGACTCTCAGGAGCCTTTTCCAGCACCACCATTTGAAAGCATTAATTCTTCAGTGCTCAGCCTTATCTATTGTCCAGCTCTCACATCCATACATGACTACTGGAAAAACCATAGCTTTGACTATCCTGACCTTTGTTGGCAAAGGGATGTCTGTGCTTTTGAATATGCTTAGTTTGTCATAGCTTTTCTTCCAAGAAGCAAGTGTTTTAATGGCTGTAGTCACTATCTGCAGGGATTTTAGAGCCCAAGAAAAGAAAACCTGTCATCATTTCCACTTTTTCTCCATCAAGTGATGGAGCCAGATGCCATGATCTTAGTTTTTTGAATGTTGAATTTTAAGCCAGGCTTTTCACTCTCCTCTTTCACTTTCAGCAAAAAGCTCTTTAGTTCCTCTTCACTTTCTGCCATAAGGGTGGTGTCATCTGCATATCTGAGGCTATTGATATTTGTCTTGTCAGTCTCAATTCCAGCTTGTGATTCATCCATCCTGGCATTTCACATGATGTACTGTGATTAATTTNCTCTTTAGTTCCTCTTCACTTTCTGCCATAAGGGTGGTGTCATCTGCATATCTGAGGCTATTGATATTTGTCTTGTCAGTCTCAATTCCAGCTTGTGATTCATCCATCCTGGCATTTCACATGATGTACTGTGATTAATTTAAGCAGGGTAACCATATGTAGCCTTGATGTACTCCTTTCCCAGTTTTGAACTAGTCCATTGTCCCATGTCTAGTTCTAACTGCTGCTGCTTGTCCTACACACAGGTTTCTCAGGAGACAGGTAAGGTAGTCTGGTATTCCGATCTCTTTAAGAATTTTCCATAATTTGTTGTGATCCACACAGTCAAAGGCTTTGGTGTAGTCAGTGAAGCAGAAGTAGATGTTTTTTTGAATTCTCTAGCTTTTTCTATGATCCATCAGATGTTGGCAATTTAATCTCTCCTTTTTTCTGCTTTTTCTAAATCTAGCTCGTACATCTGGGAGTTCTGAGTTCACATGCTGTTGAAATCTAGCTTGAAGGATTTTGAATATTGCCTTGCTTGCATGTGCAATGAGCACAATTGTGTACGTATATGAAATATTAAACTTTTTTAGCCCTCAAAAACTGAGCTTATAGATCTAGAGAACATATTGGTGGTTGCCAGAGGCAGAGGGTAAGGGGAGTGTGAAATGGGTGAGGGAAGTCCAAAGTTATAAACTTCCAGTTATAAAATAGGTCACGAGACTATAATGTACTATGTGGTGTCTGTAGTTAATGGTACCATATTGTGTGTTTGAAAGTTGCTAAGAGAATAGATACTAAAAGTTTCCATCACAGGGAAGAAAATTTGTAACCAAGTGGTGATGGATGTTAATTACTCATTGTGGTGATCAGTTTGCAATATATGCAAATATCAAATCATGATGTTATATACCTAAAATGAATATAATGTTGTATGTCAATTATAACTCAGCTTTTGAAAACTGGAAATTTCCAGGGTTGAGGAGCACAGGTAGGAGGAGGTGAGAGACCAGGCGGCCATAACATGAGACAGCCCCTCCCTAGAAGGTTCCCAGATTGCCAGTTAAGTCTCCTGAACCCATAAAGACCTCCTCAGTTCCATTAGAATTGTATTCCTAACTCAAATCTGACCTGGGAACAAACTCTTCTAGAAGACTCCCAGTGCCTATTGAAAAACCTCCACAGTCCTCTGCCAGCAAGATCTTTCATAACCTAGCCTCAACTTTTCTGCCTTGACAAGTAGAACTACCATCCAGACTGTGTTCTTGCTCATACTCCCTGTTGGCTTGGATTGGATTATCATTTCTTATCTACTTTGCAAGCTCCAGCATATCCTGTAGCGGAGGTCGTCGTGCTTAGTCATGTCTGACTCTGCGACCCCTTGCACTATAGCCCACCAGGCTCCTATGTCCATGGAATTTTCCAGCAAGAATACTGCAGTGGGTTGCCTTTTCTTACACCAGGGGATCTTCCTGACCCAGGGATTGAACCCAGATTTCTTACGTCTCCTGAATCAGAAGCCCCCATCCTGTAGAGTCCCAAGTAAATAACGTATCTCTTTTGCTTTCCATACTTCTTCCAGGAAGAAGTAATTCCATCTGCATGTATCTTTTCTTAGTTCTTTGTTTATGCCTTTCTTATGACAGTTGAGCTTCCCTGATAGCTCAGTTGGTAAAGAATTCACCTGCAGTGCAGGAGACCCCAGTTTGATTCCTGGGTCAAGAAGATCCGCTGGAGAAGGGATGGGCTACCCACTCCAGCATTCTTGGACTTCCCTTGTGGCTCAAGTGGTAAAGAATCCACCTGCAATGCAGGAGACCTGGGTTCAATCCCTGGGTTGGGAAGATCCCCTGGAGACCATCCACTGGATGCTGTGGTTGGGGCTGCTTCTCCTTTGGGAGACAGCCCTAAGCCAGGTGTGTAACCCTCACTTATTCCCAGCAAATCTGCCTATGAGGAGCCTTCAAGCCTGTTTACAGTGTTTTAGAGGTTTTTATAACAGACAAGAAGGAACACAAAGAAAAGAATAAAACACAGATGAAGGGAAAGGAATAATAAGAAAGAAAAGAGAGGAAAAGAAGCACTTGTCTCAAGAAGCCATAGTTTTTTATTACTTATGATTCACCCACTCCAGGACTAACCACTTCCTCTGCAGTGAAGTATTTGCCTGTCGAATTAAAGATATAGGTAGGATGTTGAAGGGAAGTCTTCAGGGCTTCAAGGCAAAGACAACATTTAGTTCAACAAATATCCTATTGGTAGAGTAGGATAACTTCTGCCATTGGCATACACTGATTGAGGTCCATAGAGATATCTGAAATGTCAAATTAATAAGTCATATTATGTCATATTAAGTCATGTTAAGTCATATTATTATAGGCATGGGTAGAAATCTGAAGTCAATCCCAGTGATCTGTGGTAAGAATTTATTGAGCCACATCTGAGTTTAGCAGTAGAGTTGTATAACTGATTGTCAGTGTCTTCTGTGAACACACACTTGTCATATAATTCCCGTTTCTTTTCTAGACCCATCCTTCTATTAACTCCTTCCTGGCTCTCTTCTCATGCTTTAATGTATGAATTACCTAGGGGTTTGCTAAAATTTGGATTCTGATACAGCAGGTCTGGGGTAGGGCCTGAGATTCTGAATTGCTAAGAAGTTCCCATGATGCCCATGCTGGACTATAGTACTTGCAGGTCTCATTTTCTAACAATTTCCTTTGTTCATCACCCAGCAAAAGTATTAGCTTTATCTCTTTTTCTTCTTGCTGGTCAGTCAGAGAAAGGAGACAGTAGCCAATTTTTATCAAGCCTTAATAATCATAAATTTTAAAATTTATATAAGGAGTCTTATAATAATTTATGATTTTCAGTTTCATGATTTTCAACTTCCCAGGGGGTCCAGTGGTAAAGATCCTGCTTGCAATGCAGGAGACGTGGGTTTGAGCCCTAGGTCGGGAAGATCCCCTGGAGAAGGAAAAGGCAACCCATTCCAATATTCTTGCCTGGGAAATCCCCTGGACACAGGGCCTAGTGGGCTATAGCCCATGGGGTTGCAAAAGAGTCAGACAAGACTGAGCAACTAAAACAACAACAGCAACGACAACAAGGCGAACTCAATGGCTCAAGTACTAAAACATCCATCTGCAATGCAGAAGATGCAGGTTCAATCCCTGGGTCTAGAAGTCTCCCTGGAGGAGGAAATGGAAACCCATTCCAGTATTCTTGCCTGCAAAATTCCATGGACAGAGGATCCTGGCGGGCTATAGTGCGTGGGGTCACAAGGAGCCAGACACAGCTAAGCACAGCATAGTCATATGTGTGTGTGTGTGTGTACAGAATGGATAGAGCAGTCTGACAAACTTCAGCCCATGTGGCCGCAAAGAGTCAGACATGACTGAGCATGCACACAACATGTGCGTATGTATGTGTGTGTGTGTGTACATATATATATACACATACACATATATATAAGTATGATTTGTCATGCTTAGTTTCTTTCAACCATTCTTCCCAAGCTCTAGAGTAAATGATTAAGGTCTTTAAAATGACTTGGAAGCTCTAAAATGTGCTAAACTCTCGACTAAATTATCAAATAAATAATATTCTCTATAGCTTTAGGATTTATCTCACTTTATTGCATTCTAATTCTTTTTAAATAGTATCCTGAACATGAGGTACATGATAATTTTCAGTTGTTCCTGAGCAATATAAATTGTCTGAAAGTGAGAGATGCTTGTTCACTTTTATAAAGAGTGTTACATAAAAGGACCATATGTGAAAAAATTAGAAGATACGAGATGCTGACAAGTTAATTGGTTCATATCTTTGCTGGTTATCCATTGTGAAAAATTCTAAGTGTGATGATTCTTTAACCACAGTACCTCACAAGTGAAAGTATGGCTTTGTGTCCTGCAACAAAGCACATTTTCCCTATGGAAAAATTCCCAGCTGAGTCATTCTTGTCTTCCAGCTTACAGGTACCTTCATCACATTACCAAAAGGATCCTGAGAAATGTCCTTATGAAAAACCAGCTTTTCAGTCCTGCGTAGACTCTGTGGGCCCACTTTCAGTTCCAGATCCTTCAATAGCTGAAAATTCTGTGTCAATAAGTGGTTTCAGAAATTTCTCAACCTTGGTTAGTCTCTGCTTCAGTTTCTGCTGCATTGACTCATACTCAGCCAGGATCCGAGCAAACCTTGTTTGCAGGAGGTCTACTGAGCTCTCCATTCGGGTGACCTTCTCTTCAAGATCTTTAGGATCACTTCCAGCATTTGCAATGTTTATGTCCAATAGACCATCTTTCATCAAGATTTGCTTCCCTTTCTCTTCTAGCATACCTTTGGCATCTGGGTACTCAGTGAGAGCTTCCATGAGGTCATCTTTTGAGAGACAGAATAGATCTGAGTAGCCAATGCTTTTAATATTGGCTGTTCTTCGATTGCCAGCTTTGCTACCTTTAATATTAAGGATACTGATTTCACCAAAGTAGCTGCCATCACTCAATACCACAAACTGAGTGATCCCATCATCAGCCACCACGGCGAGTTTGCCTTCCTTGATGATGTACATCTCTCGGCCGATATCCCCTTTCTTGCAAATGTAATCTCCAGGACTGTAGACTTGGGGTTGTAATTTCAAGACCAACTCCACCAACAGACCAGCTTCACAGTCTGCAAAAATGCGCACCTTTTTTAATGTGTCTAAGTGAACATTGATGGCGATCTCTGCTCTTAGTTTATCAGGTAGATACTTCAAGACTTCTCTCTCATCCACTGTTTTTTTGTTGGTCCACAGATAGTCGAACCATTTAATAACTCGCTTTTCCATATCTTTGCTTACATTTCGAAAATGCATGTATTGCTTGATCGCATCGATTCTTGCTTGAAATTCCGCCCTGGCTGCATTCATGTTGGAAATCATAGAACCTATGTTACCGACAATGGTGGCAAAAATTAACACTCCAATAAGGAAATCAGCAACCACAAAAAAATACTCAGAATCCCTCACAGGAGGCGGTGTTTCGCCAATAGTGGTCAAAGTCAGTGTAGACCAGTAAAGACTGTACACATATTTTCTAGCCAAACGGCCAAAATCAGGATCATTAACATCAGGATAGACCCATGTGTCATTTCCAAACCCAATAGCTTTGGAAATAGAGAAGTACACACACGCATTCCAATGGATGATGATGATGATGTACATGACAAGGTTAGAGATCCTGAAGATGTTTGGGTAGTTTGTTCGTGTTTCTGTTCTCTGGAAGAACTCAAACATTCGAGAGATCCTTAACAATCTGTTTAATCTAATTTCTGGATAATTCCAGCCAAAGTTAATATACAGCAGATCAGTTGGGATCACTGATAGAACATCAAGTTTAAACTGAAAGGTTGATTTGTACTTCTCTATGAGTTTACGCTCTTCCTTCACCAGCAGTCCTTGCTCTAGGTAACCTAAAATAGAAAAAAAAAAAAAAAAGTTTTTCCTTTTTATGCTGTTGTGAATTTTTCTAAAGTAACTCTCAACCGACTTCGTTGAGTTCAAAACAAGAGCTCATTTCAATAAATATGCTTTCAGTAATGTAATGAGATCAATATCTGGCTGTGGAAAATGTTCTTTTGCAGAAATAAAAAAATCAAGCTTTATAAGTACAAAAGTGAGGGTTTATATGCAATGTATATATCTATGAGGTATATATGCAAATTTCTCTAGCCTCAGCGTCTTGTCCAGGTTAAGCTATTCTTTTTATAAACAGTGTTCATACGAAGCCTTCTGCATGCTCTAGCACTGTGTTTAATTCTTCATGCCACTTTTTTGTCAGAATCCCAGCCTCACCCTTGAAGCTTGGGTACCTCCTTGCTGTTTGACTATCCTGCATAGTCTTGCCTTACCCCTTCAATGTGAAGCATATCTCCTTCAAGGCTTCATTTTCATATCTCTTTCTTGCCCTTTCCCAGGCTAAATTAGACATCTGGGATCTTCCTTTTGTTTAAGCTGCTACCATGGGCCTTGTGTATTAAACCCAGAATTTCGATGTTTGATATATTTCATTAGGGAAAATTTTATTTCTCTTCCTATTTTGGTTACCAGAGCTGTGCATAGAACAGAACTGAAATATTGTTTCAATGATACTAGAGAATGTCGCTATTTTACATAAGGATTCTTAAAAGCCATTCTCTGCATACATAGGTTACCTTTGCATGTAGAGAGTAGTATAGAAACAATAAGCTTATACCTATTTAACAAGAATACTTAAGTAAGAAGCTATCAGATCCTGCCCAGATTATTGGTCAATAATGTCTCCNTGATACTAGAGAATGTCGCTATTTTACATAAGGATTCTTAAAAGCCATTCTCTGCATACATAGGTTACCTTTGCATGTAGAGAGTAGTATAGAAACAATAAGCTTATACCTATTTAACAAGAATACTTAAGTAAGAAGCTATCAGATCCTGCCCAGATTATTGGTCAATAATGTCTCCTCATGAACCATAAAGTTGAATTAAGGATATATATCCTGTTTCTTATAATATTTCTAGGACAGCTCTGCTAAGTACAATGACCTTTCCCCCCATGTCTCTTCAAGGTACCTCTGTTAAGTAGCAATTACCTTTTCCTCACAGAGCTGCAGAATATTTCTGTTCTCTCTGTTCCTCCTGCCTTGTATAAACCCAGTGAACAGGCTAATGGAGGAAAGCCATCAATCCACATCCAGAAGGTTGCTAGTAATGTCCTTCTGAATCAGTTGGAGTGGCCTAAGCCTGTGGGTTGGCCTTCCATGGTGGCTCAGATGGTAAAGAACCTTCTGCAATTCAGAAGACCCTGATTCAGTCCTAGAGTCAAGAAGATCCCCTGGAGAAGGGAATGAGAACCCACTCCAATATTCTTGCCTGGAGGAGTCCATGGACAGAGGAACTTGGCAGGCTATAGTCCATGGGGTCGCAAAGAGTCAGACACAACTGAGCATCTAACGCACACCACCCTATGGGTGAGTATACGGTACTCTTTCTTTCAATGGTGCCTTTTCTCTTTGTTTTCTTTAAGAATACTTGAATTAATAAATTTCAAATTAAACATCGAGACAAAAGCACAAAATTGCAAAATATCCAAAACTAAACATATTTACCTGTCCTTGTCCGTACAAACATATCAAGAAGATAGACTATATCTGACAAGTAATCAAAAACAAGCCAGTATTCTAGGTAATCAGACTGAAGTTCATCAAAACATGCTCTGTAAAAGAAAAACTTGTATAAATAAAATGAAATGGGACTGATTTAAATAAATTTAAATAAAAGTCCTCTTTGTATAATTTTTATCATGATGAGAAATATAATACACTAGGGTGAGGAGGGGTCCTTAGAATCCATTTACTCAACCATGGTTTTCCCAAATTTATTCCCAAATCTGAGGGTTGGATTTAGTTTTTTCACATTTCTGAATTTCAACATTCTTTCCATTATACCAGTAAGCTTTGTAACAATATCAAATGAAAATAAATGGCTCAAGCTAGTGTCAAAATACTGATAATTTTTGGTGATACACATTGATAACCAGGTTCATACGGACTGTTTCTACCCAGAGTGCCTCAGGAAATCACACTTGGCCCTAGGTGACTGAGATGTTCACTGCCTAAAAGACAAGGAACCATAGATACTACTTGGGAAACCCATCTTGCTCTATAAAACCTAGATCCTTGATCTTTTTCCAGTCTTGGCAATTTTATTTTTCTTGCAGGCCAAAGAAAATAAAAAGTTTTTCCCCAAACTCTAACCAAATGATTGAGCAATTCAAAAGTTTAAAACTATGCCCATATCCCCCATCCAGTTCTGGATTTCCAAGGATATTGGAAACCAAAGAACTTTTGATCTTAGGAAAACACAGAGAATGATGTAACATCTAGAAAACTGGTGGTGGAGAAAGGTATGTCCTAAAGAGTTCTAAGACAAACTGTTAAATCAGTGAAATTGGAAGCTAGACATGGGTTGAGATCCATAAAAATATATAGACACCTTGCAATAATCATGGTCCAGTTATACATAACAGGTAAGGTGATGCAGAACAGCCAGTTGTAATACGTATTTCCTGAGGGATCAATAACCACGACTTCCTTCTTCTCTCTACCAGCAATTAGAAATAAAGGGAAGGTTACCAAGAAACAAGATTTTTATTTCACATATCAAATATGGTTACACCCATCACCCACAATGATATAAAAACAAGCTGGAGAAGCTCACTCCACAGTGGGAAGACTAGTTTGACATAGTGCATTAATCATAAGAAACTGGTTAGTGAGGGGTGGATAGTTAAATTATTAGTCTCACATTAAACCATACTTTAGACTTTATCCAAGCCCTTATTTAATTGTGATGCTGCAGACACTTCTATCACTCCAGCTACTGGAAAGAACAACGGCATAGATAATGCCAAACTCTGGATATTCCACAGATCCCTTTGGAGGGTTATGGGTGGTGGGAGAATGATGGTTTTGCCACTCCCCTTACCAGGTAATATAACAATCAGGGACCACATTGTGAGGGGGAACTCATGGCTTCTTTCTCATCTGTATGGAGAGAAGAATATAACACAATCTAATAAAAAGTACTCGTCCTTAAGTGTGCATGAAGAATTGAGAAGTAGAGGATAAGAGAAAGAAAAAAAGGAAGAAACTATACCATCAAATGACATTTTTAAAAACTTTCTGGTATCAAGCCTATTATTTTAAGGATTTTTATCTTTATACAACATCAACAAATTTCTAACAGGCACAAATAATTAAACCATTGTCTGATAGAGTTTTCTTTGAGTAAGCTAAAAGAACAAGTTTTTCTTTAATTATAAAGTAAAAAGATAGCTCAGAAAACATCTCTCAGTCTTATTCTTATGAAATTCTAACTCTTAAGCATGGCTTTTGTAATGAGACTACTTTACTTTAGATTATTTGCCATATAGTATGGATGACTCAAAAATGTTAATTATTAAATTTTTACTTCAAATTAAAAAATGATGATAAGAGCCTAGAAATGCAATTTTCTTTGGATCCTAAATATGTCCCAATAATAAGTTTATCTTCATCAGTGCTTGAGGAAGAAAATTAAACATGACACTGAAAGTTCTTGATGAGAAAATTAAGATTAAGACTACCATTGCTAATTTTAAGGAAATTGGAAAAAAATTAATTCATACTTGACAATAATTTATTTAGCCTTTACACAGGGCCTCTTTCCTGTAAATTTCTGGGAAATTATCTCTGCATCCAAAACCTACCACAAATTTACTTCTAATCTCAATGCCATTAAAAATACTTACTCCTCTTTCTTATCTTTGCCTTTCTCCTCTTTCTTTTTCTTGTCCTTGTCCTTTTCTTTCTTCTTTTTCTTTTCTGGGTCCTTTTTATTTTCATTTTTATCATCTGGCTTGCTGAAAAAGTGAGCGATACAGTTGGTAAAATACAAAAATGTTATGGGCAGAAAAATGTGGGGTCATTCAAGCCAAAGTCTCACCTCTTCTTTTCTTTTTTCTTTTTCTTCTTTTCTTTTGGTTCTCTATAGGAAAAAACAGTATTTGCATCACATAAACAAATCACGTTCTGACTTCCATTCTTACTCACTTTTCTCTTCACTGGGAAAGAATTCTGAGCTTTGTGTTCAAAGACACACCTCTATGTTCAGAGACCAGAAATCTGGTCTCTTAATGGAGGGTTCAACTAAAAATAGACACATACCCAGATAAGAAGCAAATAAAAATTCCCAGGAATTAGTGCATGTAGAAATTTGGAGAAAATGGAGGTGGATAAAGTCATAAACCCAGGGAGGGAAATTTACAAAATAACAGATGCAAGAGTGCACTTTTAAAGTCTCAATATATATTCAAAAAATGGTTATTTAAACTTTCTTGATGTCACTTAGATTTATACTTGAATAAGAACTTTGAGAATTTCCAGAAAATGTCATGACTTTTCTCTAGAGGGGTAATCCTGGCTGAAGCAATGTTTTATGAGCAGTCAAAAAGTTCTGTGGTAACAGAATTAGAATTCCAGTTCTTAGAATCATTCACTGGATTTGAGATCATCTTCTATGTACAGTTTCTTCTTGAGTATGTGATTCGAGGCCTCTTTCTGCAGTTGGCTTTCTCTGTCAGCAGAAGAATGGATTCTGGAGTCAGACAGAGCAAAAGTAATAGTAGGCTGTCATTGTTGGCTCAGATGTCTTGGGAAAATATATTATTCAGAGTTGAATGAACAAGCATCTCATTACTACTGAGATAGTCAGAGAATGCTGTTAAAGAGAAGTAGGAATAAACATAGGCATCCAGGTATGGGTAAGAGTTGTAGAGGCTGAGAAGAAGAGGAAGAATGCTAAAGGGAGGGAAACTTTCAGGTGCAAATATACAAATGAACTTCATCTGGGTAGGAATGGCCCAGCGGAAGTAGAAAACTGCTACCAAGGAGAAACAGGAGATACAATTGACAAGGAGCTGGGGCTTGGCACTTAAGGTTGTCATGTACAAATAGGAACAGAATATAAAGTCAGATAAGATGGAATTTACAGCTATAGGAGTACATTGCTATGATACAGGATTTCACATCCTCACACAGACCCTGGGAGATGGTGCTGGCACCTTTTTGGATGGCATTTAAAAGTTCAGAAAAGGTGATGGCTCACACTAAGTGACATAAAAATTACAAAATGTCATGGCAGATGGTGGAAGAAGGTATCAGAAAGATTCAGAGAAGCGGCATGCTAAAATGAATACACTAAGTAAGGAAACTAGCCCACCAACTGATTGTGTTCCCTAAGAGGGCTGAGAGGATACAAAAATGATAGGGACTGTGCTGGTGAGGGGGGCACCAGCATCACTGAGCAGCTCAGTGGTGCTGTCCTCTTTTTACTTCAGCAAGCAGTGAGAGACACTGACCTGGGTATAGAACCAGATTCCCTGAGAGCAATAGGGATGACAGGATCTAGAATCATGGAGATCAGTGGCAGTGCTTACCCATCAGAAAAGAAGTGGGCCTGACTGTTGTAATTAGCAGTTAAGTGCACGTAGAAGCCAGGGCCTTAACCCACAGAAAGCTATAGAAGGGGTTAATAGTCTACTGTGTTCCTAGATAAGTGGGTATCCCATTGACTTGTTGCTGCTGCTGCTGCTGCTACTGCTAAGTCACTTCGCTCGTGTCCAACTCTGTGCGACCCCATAGATAGCAGCCCACCAGGCTCTGCCATCCCTGGGATTCTCCATGCAAGAACACTTGAGTGAGTTTCCATTTCCTTCTCCAATGCATGAAAGTGAAAAGTGAAAGTCAAGTTGCTCAGTCGTGTCCGACTCTTAGCGACCCCATGGACTCCAGCCTACCAGGCTCCTACATCCATGGAATTTTCCAGGGTACTGGAATGGGGTGCCACTGCCTTCTCGGCATTGATTTGTTAGGGTACTGTTTAACATTTATAATGAAAAAAAACAAACCAGGAATGGATGATCAGGAGGTTGAGGGCAAATTACCCCAATAAAAAGTCCCAATCCCTTGAATAGTTTCTAAACCCGAGTAAGCTTTCAAAAATGAAACCACTGACTGGAGGAAAAGCCAAGCTCCCATGAAGAAGGACTGCAACAGCAATGACAAGTATATTCAGTAATGATTTCCCCAGTCTTTCCCTTAAAGGAAATCAATGGTCATTTACTTAGGTAACTGTACCCTAGTGGGGCTTCCCTGACGGCTCAGCAGTCAAGAATCCGCCTGCAATGCACGAGTCATAGGAGACACAGGTCGGATCCCTGGGTCAGGAAGATCCCCTGGTGGAAAGCATCGTAACCCACTCCAGTATTCTTGCCAGGAGAATCACCATGGACAGAGGAGCCTGGTGGACTACAGTCCATAGTGCTGCAGAGTCAGACACAACTGAAGTGACTTAGCATGCAGATACGCACCCTGGGGTAAAAAGGAATGCCTAGATACATTAAAGACCACTTGGCAGAGGACCCAAGTTTTGCTATTGAGACCCAGGAACTAAAGCATTATCATGCCCCCTCCATTAAAATGGGGGACATATGATGGTTTGGTAGTAATTTGTGGGGCCTCCATTGGGTCTAAAGATGCCCCCTTGTGGTCATTTCTCCAGTTCAGTTCAGTTCAGTTGCTCACTCAAGTCCGACTCTTTGTGATCCCATGGACTGCAGCATACCAGGCTTCCCTGTCCATCACCAACTCCCAGAGCTTGCTCAAACTCATGTCCATCGAGTCAGTGATGCCATCCAACCATTTTATCCTCTGTCGTCCCCTTCTCCTCCTTTGAAATCCATTGATTCTCTTTACAGGGAAGACGGGAAATCATTACTGAATATACTTGTCATAGTAGGTGTCATGTGCTTATACTTTCTCCAGCTGCTCAAGTATAAACAGAATAAATCTATTTGACTATTAGAAGAACCCTCATCTCCACTTTCAGCCATGAAATTAAAAGACCCTTGGTCCTTGGAAGAAAAGCAGTAACAAACCTAGACAGCATGTTCAAAAAACAGAGACATTCCTTTGCCAATAAAGGTCCGTATAGTCAAAGGTATGGTGTTTCCAGTAGTCATGGATGAATGTGACAGCTGGACAATAAAAAAGGCTAAGCACTGAAGAATTAATGCCTTCGAACTGTGGTTCTGGAGAAGACTCTAAGAGTCCCTTGGACTGCAAGGAGGTCAAACCAGTCAATCCTAAAGGAAATCAATCCTGAGTATTCAATGGAAGTACTGATGCTGAAACTGAAGCTCCAATACTTTGGCCACCTGATGTGAAAAGCTAACTTATTGGAAAAGACCCTGATGCTAGAAAAGATTGAGAATGGGAGGAGAAGGGGACAACAGAGGGTGAGATGGTTGCATGGCATCACTGACTCAATGGACATGAGTTTGGGCAAACTCTGGGAGATGGTGAAGGGCGGGAAAGCCTGGCAGGCTGCAGTCTATGGGGTCACAAAGAATCAGACATGACTGAGCAACTGAGCAACAGCAACAGCATCTCCACAAGCTTCTTGGCTTGTGGAATATGAGTTAGCTTAGTGAGGAGGACCAAGAGGAAGCCATAAAGCTGTTTCCTACCTTCTGGCAAAAAGCAAACAAACAAACAATACTGCATCCTGGACAGGGAAGGAAATCAATCCTTAAAGACCTCATGCATGCAGGGGTGGTGTTTCCCCATCACATCCTCATTTAATTCAATGTCTGACCCCTACCACAACCAAATGGATCCTGCTGGACAGCAGCAGACTACTGCAAAATCAACCAAATAGTAGCTCCCATTGCAGCCCCTGTGGTGACTGTGAAAAACAAGACACTCACCCAATCTAGACCAGATTCCTGAGATTCGGGGTCAGTGATACATTCGGGTGAATGTGTTATATTTAATCACTATCAGGGAAGAAGGTCATAAACAGTCCTTATCCACAAGGGATGGACAGCAGTATGCCATCTACAGTATTTTCCAGGGCTATGTTAACTCTCCCACCTACTGTCATGACATAATCTCGAGGGACCTGGGCCATCTGGACATTCCTCAGATTATCGCACTGGTCCACTATATCTGTATCAATGACACCAGGTTAACTGGGACCTTAAGGAGGGTTATCTAACCATAGGATAGACAACAACTGCTGACCATGAGCTGGATCTTCTCAGAACTAATAAGTCCTAAAGTTGTATTGCAGTCTATCGTATGATAAAGTGGTATATTTGGGATTGAGCAGGTGGCTCAGCACCTTCTCCCCATGTCATCTACCACTGGTGTTTCAAAGCTACTCCTCCTGCCCTATCATAGCCATATATTGGCTTTGTATGAGCAGCTGATAGAGCATGATCTATGATGAGTCAGTTTGGCACTTTGGATTAAGCCAAAATGAGCTGTTGTCTACAGAAAAGCACTATGGAGAGGTGGCCTTAAAAGACAGTGAGGTTAATCTTACTAATGGGACAGTGTCAAACACTGCATAGTCATCCACTTTGTGGAAAAAAAGAAATGGCTCAAATTAAGAATGTACAAGGATTCATGGACAGTCACAATGCATTGGCTGGTTGGTCAGGGACCTGATGAAAAAATACTGAAAGATCAGCAAAAATAATTCTGGAGAACAGGCAGACTAAATGGACTTCAGGGGCATGCGCACACAGTTTTAAAATCTCTGTATCTCATGTTAATGCCCTTCAAGTATCAGGTGCCATGGAAAAGGAAAATAAAAACCACCAAGTAGAAAAAACCTGCCTGCTGATAAAGCTAACTTCTGTCACTGGCATCCTCAGTGCTGACACAACATGGACATGAATGGAGCAACCATGGTGGCAGAGATGGAGATGATGTATGGGCCCAGCACAGAGGTGGCCCAGCCATTCACCCAGGTGATTTAACTGCTGCTAATACTGTCTAACCTTCCAGTTACAAAGACTAATGCTATGACTTTAAAACAGCACCATTACTTGAGGAAAGCGGTCACTTGGTGGCAAGTTAATTACACCATGGAAAGGGTATCAAATAATTCTGACTTGAATCAATATATATTATGGATGCTGTGCTCAGTCACTAAGTCATGTCTAACTCTTTTGCAACTCCATGGACTGTAGCCTGCTAGGCTCCTCTGTTTACGGAATTTTCCAGGCAAGAATACTGGAGCGGATTACTATTTCCTTCTCCAAGGGCTCTTCCCAATCCAGGGATCGAACGCACATCTCTTGCATTTCCTGTACTGCAGGCAGATTCTTTACTGCTGAGACATCAGGGAGCCCTATAACATGGATACTAATTTGCTTTTTCACTTCAGGGTTTTGACCAGTCCCACTGTCCAGTTTTGGTTACTGACAACTTATAGTTTCCTTCTCCTTTGGGTGGCTTTGGCTAAAGGAAGCCACCGTGCTCAAAATTATGCCACCCTTCCTGAGGCAGCCCTCGTCCAATGACTGTGCATGCATACAAAACCCAGTCCTATCACCTAACTATGGAACAACTCTGAAGGGCCATCACAGCATCATATGGCACATCAACTCTATTTACAAAGCCCAGCTTCTCTCTCTACCCAGTCCTACTCCCTTAACTCCCTTCTAGGTGTCATTTCTGAAAGCACTCCCAATAAACCTCCACATACAAGCCTCCATCCCAGAGACTGTCTCCTGGGAAACTTGACCCAAGACATATTGACTCAGAATGAGAACGATTAATAACGTTTCATTTATTTGGTCAGCCACCCTAACCCTAACCACATGGAGGTGCAATTGCACATATGCTCTAGACAAGGGTTTCCTACATGTATTCAAATAAACACATACTACTTTTAGCATGGCTAGGTCCATTTTTCAGAGGGAAATAACCAAATGACAAAACAAAAGAATATCTTTGCAATTGTATTAGATAGAGTTTGCCAAATAAGTATTCGGAGTCTAACATATTCAGATGTATTTATGCCTTTTTACCAGTTTTCTTTAAAAGCAAAGGTTTGGCTTTCTATTGCCGATATACTTACTGCTCCTTATTGCTGCTGTTGTTAACATTAAAAAGTGCAATGGCTCCAGGCAGGTGTTGCTCCCTGGGAAATGAAAAAGTACGGTGAGGTGTTAGTAGTTACCATATATACAATGTCCATGGTAAGCAAACAGTCTTAAAGAACAAATGCTTTCCAGTTTCTACCCATTACTAACTAGTGCCTAGGCAATTTTTGAAAATAAAGGGCTTCCATGAAGTGTGAGTTGCTGAATGTTAGTGCCATGAATCAAAGCAATCAGTAAATGTCTATTCATCGGTGCTTACAATGGATCACATCAGCATTCTTACAACCTGAGTGAGCCAACTTGGAAGCTGCTAACTCTCAGCAAGAGATCTAAGTCTTAGACTGTCATGGAAGACAAGAGAAATGAAAACAATAGGAAAGCTGAAGATAGTCACTGGGGAAAGAAAGAGGAGAAGGGAAAAAAGAGGGACAAAGCCAAATAAAACATAAATAAGCGTGATAGAACGGGAACCCCTTATCCACACCAATACTACACTTCCTTTACACTCTGAGAGTCAACAGTTTGAGGTGGATTTGTTAACTTTTCTCTTCTCGATACTCACCCTAGTACTTGACTTCCCTGAAAGTAGGGTTGAAGGGGAGAGAGCATTTTAGAGAATGACAGCTAATCCCTCTCACATACAATTGCTTAGAAGAAGCATCAGAGAAGAAGAGGAAATCAGAGAGGACTCAGGTATGAGATTTCCTAAGGGATAGACATGGGTCTCAGGGAAACTGATTGGAAAGTGTGTTTATGACTTGGAGCCCCACGAACAGAATTATCATCAGGCAGTGGCAGTTTCCCAAAAGAAGAAAAAAGTAAGGAACAGAATGTACTTCAGAGTAGCTGGGCAGCAGGAAGGTTTGCCAAGCTTATCAAGGTTGCCAAGCCCATCAAGTAGATGAATAGTGCCTTTCTTTCATCTAAATAATAGTCTAAAAACAAGTGTGGAGGGACCAATCACATTGCTCACCTCTGTGATGGTTGTCTGCTTCCATGTGTATTACTTCTAAAGGAATCCCTTGCATGGGGGTTCTCACTGTCTGATTCTTCAAATATAGAGGCACTGTCGCCGTCATCATCAGAAAAGGAGCTATGGTCCAAAAGGTGGCAAAGATGAATTAGATCAACATTTTGAACCATTATAGGGGGACAACATTTCTTACTGGGGGAATCTCTTCTCCTCTCTCAAACAAACACAGACAACAATGTGTAATAAGACTGAAATGCTAACTGCGCAGAAGTAGCAATTTACTCTCAAGAAGAACAGAATTAGAGTATATGCACAATCCAGCACAATACGTGTAATCAAGAAACTACTCTCTAGGACTCTCAGATTTGTTTTGTTTGATGAACTGAGACGATAATGTTAGTATTTGTCAGACAGAAAGTATGGTATCTATGTGTGCGCGTGTTCTCATTCTTTCAGTTGTGTCTGACTCTTTGCTATGCCATGGACTATAGCCCACCAGGCTCCTCAGTCCATGGGGATTTTCCAGGCAAGATACTGGAGTGGGCAGCCTATCCCTTCTCCAGGGGATCTTCCCGACCCAGGAATCAAACCAGGGTCTCCTGAATTGCAGGCGGATTCTTTACCAGCTAAGCCACCAGGGAAGCCCCCTTTATATCTATGTGGTTAGTCGCTCAGTCGTGTCCAACTCTTTGGGATCCCATGGACTGTAGTGTGCCAGGCTCCTCTGTCCATGAGGATTCTCCAGGCAAGAACACTGGAACGGATTGCCATGCCCTCCTCCAGGGGATCTTCCCAACCCAGGATCAAACCCAGGTCTCCCACATTGCAGGCGGATTCTTTACAGTCTGAGCCACCAGGGTAGCCCTTGATACCTATACTTTAGGTCAAATAATACAGGTTTTTAAATTAACTTGTAATAACATTTCATTTCACCAAAAATAAATTCAACTATATTTATACATGTTTGCTTCATTTATAGGGTGACCACTTTAAATCATACTCTTCAAACACATTAGCATTTCACACTATTCTTCTTCCCCATATTTCTCCATGGCACTGTTGTCCCTTTAGATGTGAAATGTTTCATGAGGAAGGCCAGTGACAAAGAAAATATTTGGCAAAGGTGTTTCTAAAGAATGCCCACAATAATACCTATGTTCATTTGTTAGACAAGTTAGGCTGTCACAAAGTAGAAGCAAATTCACCAAATTAAATAAATTACGAAGTTCAAAGTTTGAAATTAAAACTTAAACTGCAGTTAAGCCCATTCAAACTTAAGAATGGTGGCTGGTATTAAAAATAGTAAGTAAGTAAGTAAGTAAAGTCACTCAGTCGTGTCCGACTCTTTGTGACACCGTGGACTGCAACCAACCAGGCTCCTCAGTCCATGGGATTCTCCAGGCAAGAATACTGGAGTGGGTTGCCATTTCCTTCTCCAGGGGATCTTTCTGACCCAGGGATCGAACCCAGGTCTCCCGCATTGGAGGCAGACGCTTTAACCTCTGAGCCACCAGGGAAATGTGCATTTACCTGCATGCTCCATTTTCCATCCTTCTTATTTCCTTTTCAACATCTGGTCCAACCACATTGGGAATATTTACAAAAGAGCGTCGTGTATTAATAATCATTTTCTTCATGGTTAGTTTAATATCTGGGAGAAAAAAGTCTTGTTAGCAGGAAGACTTTTTATATACTTACAAATATAATCCAAAATTTCACTCTATCATTCTTCCAAGGCTATATTAACAATCTTATTTCTAGTTATAGGTAGAAATTATTTTTAATAGAATATAGTAAAGGTCTAATACTTTAATTACCACTAGAAAGGTTTTTGTGTATTTTTTTTAATTCAAGAATGTACCAGAAGTGTAGAACTTTTAAAATTTGGATTTACCCTAACTTTGAAATATTTAGACAATGTGAGAACAAAATTATATGGACTTCACATACACACCCAACAATGAAGTAAGAATAAAAAGTTATAAAATAAAATACCAAAATGGATGTAATCAGATGTGAATTTCTACAGGCATTCAGAAAAAAACAGTGAGTCTCAAATGGGATTCAAACTTTGGAGTGAATAAAGATGCAACTGATCCACATTTTAGCAAGTGTCCTGTGTTATTCTGATACACATACCACTCAGCTTCCATACAACCAGTTAAGGCATCAGGAAAACACCAAGAACAAAGCAACCCAACCTTGTGGTGGCTGGAGCCCAGCTTTACACAAAGTGAATGGCCAACAGCCAGATCTGCTTTTGCCTTCTTTCCTGATGTTCTGCTAGCACCCAGAGGTGCATCCATGCTCAGTTGCTTCAGTCATGACCGACTATTTTTGACCTTATGGACTGTAGCCTCTGAGGCTCTTCTGTCCATGGGATTCTCCAGACAACAATACTGGAGTGGGTTGCCATGCCCTCCTCCAGGGAATCTTTCCAACTCAAGGATCAAATCGGTGCCTTTTATGTATCCTATCTTGGTAGGTGGGTTCTTTAACTACTAGCTCCATGATGACACCCCTGCAATCCTGACTGACTCCAAGTTCCTTACTGGGTCTCCAGTGAGCTGCAGTGACATGGCTGGAAACAAGTTCCTGCTGGGTCTGGACAGTGTGCTGTCCCAAGGGCCCAGCTGTGTCCAGGATCCTCCCCTTACCCTTGCTGCTTGGTATTCACAGAGCCACGCTGTCAGGATTTCATCCCTAAGGATGTTTCCTTTAAAGTTGCATAGAGACAACATCTGATATCCAGAAAAATGAGCCTAGATGGGCACTAGGTATCCATACCAGCTCCTCCTCAAGACCAAGACTCCCCACTAATAAAGTGCTGCTGCTGCTAAGTTGCTTCAGTCGTGTCCAACTCTGTGCGACCCCATAGACGGCAGCCCACCAGGCTCCCCCGTCCCTGGGATTCTCCAGGCAAGAACACTGGAGTGGGTTGCCATTTCCTTCTCCAATGCATGAAAGTGAAAAGTGAAAGAGAAGTCACTGAGTCGTGTCCAACTCTCAGCGACCCCATGGACTGCAGCCTACCAGGCTCCTCCGTCCATGGGATTTAAAGTGCTAGGTATCAGTAAAAAAAAAAAAGGAAACTGTGGATTTTTAAAAATGTTGCTATTTCAATAAACAAAGAATGCTGCCCACCATTCCAGTAAACAACACGTGAATGCTGCTCACCATCAAGTCATTGGGGCAACTAGAGCAGGTACACCCTGAGGGGATTCAGAATGGAGAAAACAGGCTACCACTACTACTACTACTGCTAAGTCACTTCAGTCGTGTCTGACTTTGTGTGACCCCAGAGACGGCAGCCCACCAGGCTCCCCTGTCCCTGGGATTCTCCAGGCAAGAACACTGGAGTGGGTTGCCATTTCCTTCTCCGATGCAGGAAAGTGAAAAGTGAAAGTGAAGTTGCTCAGTTGTGTCCGACCCTCAGCGAACCTATGGACTGCAGCCCACCAGGCTCCTCCATCCATGGGATTTTCCAGGCAAGAGTACTGGAGTGGGGTGAAACAGGCCACTGGCCTTAGATAATTAAGATGCAAAGCAAAAGAGTAATTTCAGTGAGCCCAGACTCTTGACACTTCCCATACATTGAAAAACACAAAAATCATTATCTTAGGAAGTCTGTTTTTTGTGATTAGAAGTAATCTTTTGATGGTTGACAACATGATTTGCTTTCATTTTTTTTTTCAGCAAAAACTCGTATATATATATCCTCGTTCCCTCCCTACCTCTTTGGAACAGTCCCTCATAGCTATCTGCAAGGTTGCCTCTCAGACTATAGTTCTCAGTAATGTTGCCAAATAAAATACAATTCTCAGCTTTTAAGCTGTATGTTTATTCCAGTCTACAAAACAAAAACCCAGTATCTGTTCATGGGTTCTAAGAACACCAGTTCTTGTACTGAATACCACTTGCTGTGGTCCTGCTAATAAAGACCCAAAGAAGGCCAACATGATGAGAGGATGACTGGGATGCTAGACAACTTCAACAGATCCCAAACCTCCATCTCATGCTCTGTGGCTGGTCATCCAGCCATCCTTCTCCTCCCACAACACCCCCCTCCCCACTTCCCTGCACTCCCAGGTTTTTTTTTTT
>SJYX01022420.1:101233-122066 GCA_006410675.1 Oreotragus oreotragus
TGACCACTCTTTCTGGGAGATCCTTTACCTTATAATTAGCAAAAGGAGAATATATGATTATTTCATCCATCTCAATATAGGAAAAACTGTGTGAGTAAAAAGATTAAATAAGGACAAATAATATTATCCAATAGGTCAGAATGAACCAAACCTGGACTTTGCTTGCACCTGAAGAACAAAGAATCACTTCCCTTCTCCCATAATTTCTTGTTGGCCTAAGTGTTCTATATAGGAAAAAAAAAAAAAAAAATTTTTATATCACACAATCACTTTTTAATACATCTTCGCTCTAGCAATAAAGAAAAATATAGAAATAGAAAAATAAAATACACAAATTCCACTCTAGACCTTATAATTATTTATCAACACATTTTCTCCACTGTTTCTATGGTTTCCTTTTTCACATTTAAATTTTAATCTATCAAATTTATTTTGGTGTAAGGTGTGAGGTAGGGTTTTAACTTTACATTTTCTAAATGGCTAGTCAATAGTCTCAGTTCAGTTCAGTAGTTCAGTCGTGTCTGACTCTTTGCGACCCCATAAATCGCAGCACGCCAGGCCTCCCTGTCCATCACCAATTCCTGGAGTTCACTCAGACTCACGTCCATCGAGTCAGTGATACCATCCAGCCATCTCATCCTCTGTCGTCCCCTTCTCTTCCTGCCCCCCAATCCCTCCCAGCATCAGAGTCTTTTCCAATGAGTCAATAGTCTAAATAGCACTAAATCAATAATCAATAGTCCATCTTTTCCCTTCTAGCTTGAAATGTCATTGTTCAAAATTTGTTTTATCAACCATAAAGATTTTGGTGGAGTTTGCATTAAAATTACAGAAAAAGTTAGAAAATTATTTTTCTTTATGATTTTGAAAAAGTTTCTATGTAGATTCTATATTTTTATTAAATAGTCTAAATAGCACTAAATCAATAATCAATAGTCCATCTTTTCCCTTCTAGCTTGAAATGTCATTGTTCAAAATTTGTTTTATCAACCATAAAGATTTTGGTGGAGTTTGCATTAAAATTACAGAAAAAGTTAGAAAATTATTTTTCTTTATGATTTTGAAAAAGTTTCTATGTAGATTCTATATTTTTATTAATTTCTAGATATTTTGCATTTTTGCTTCTATCAAGACAGTCAAGACATTTTCCCCTTGCTTTTCCCTTTTTCTCATTGCTTCTGCTGTATCATAAAAAAAATTTATTTACTTATTTATTTTAAACCAGCCAACCTAACTGATCTTTACAGTTGAAATTAAATAATTAAAAATATTTCTAATACTTCTTATGCTAAACAATTTCTGCTTTCAGTAATGAAATCAGAACGTACACAAATTATTCTTTGTCTTTTTCATGAGGTATTTAGCTTTTGATGTCTAGTTGCCTTGACTAAAAATTCCAGAACATAACAAGTAACAGTCTTGATATTCTGATATTAAAACTATCTTAAGAGACACCTAGGATGGTTCTTGGCTTTATGAGAATATTTTATAGGTTCACTCTTAAGCATATTACTGACTGTTAGCTTAAGAGAAATGTTTGATACATGGTAGCAAAATCTCCATTTATTCTTATTTTATTAATTTTTAATAATTAGAAATTGGAATGAATGTTGATTTTTATTAAGGCTCCCTTGCTTTTATAGAAATAATCATATTTTTCCTTTCAATTTTCCCTATTAATATACTGAACTATAATAATAAATTGTTTTAATAGTTATGGAACAAAATCTCCTTGACTACAGTAAGTTATTCTTTTCATATGTATTGAATTTTAGCTGCTAATATTTTATTTTGAAATTTTATATTAAAGTATTTATGTATTAAAGGCAAAATTTGTAGTTTGAGAAAGGGTTTTTAATGTCAGCAATAGTTGGTTTTTTTCATATACTTTTCAACTTATTTTGGTAACATAGGATGATTAGTAAGACATCTGAACAAAAAAAAACAAAAAATTCTTTTAGAAAATTCATTCCTTTGTTGGTTTTCAAACATGAATCTTTGCATCAAAATGAAACAACTGTTTTTACAGAGTTTCAGGTTTCATTTTTAAATAAATAACAAAATTTTCTCACTTAAGCAAGGTAATAAAAAAACTTCACAAAGAAATCAACACAACATTGTAGAACAATTATCCTCCAATTAAAATAAAAGACTAAAACAAAAACTTCACTTAGATAAAGCAAAGTAAATGATTGAGAAATCTGGTGAATAATTCAGGCAAAATTAACTTGGAATATAAATTATGAATGCCTAGGAAGCAGTCTGACTTGGGTTCAAAATCTACCTCTACCATTTATTAGTTGAATGAACTCAAGTGAGATTTTTAAACTCATTCAGCCTTGGGTTTTACATTTGCAAAATTAGAATAGTATCATTTTTATATCAAATATCAGAAAGATACGCTGTGTACTCACACACATGAATGTAATTAACTATAAAGCAGTGGTTCTCTAAATTTAGGATGAATGATATCTGTAAATTTTGTGTAAAATACAGATTCCCAGGTCCTGCTCTCCGAGTATGAATGTCATGGGGCACAGGAATCTACAATTCTGTCAAGCACCAAGCCATTCCTAAATTACACTTAAAGAAACATTACTCTATGCTATTGGCCCTATACTAACCCAATAATATTTGTATTTCTGAGTACAGCAGTGGGAGAGATAAAATAATGTCATGAAAGACTTCAAGGCTGATCTTATTACCTCTCTGACAGTTCAGATCTGCAAATCTGAAACATTTAGGATCAATTCTCGAAGACAAAACTCACAAACAACTAATATAAGAAAAAGTCAACTTCATAACTTAAATGAAAAATATAAATGTAAAAAACAAGGAAACTATATTAACAGAAAAAAGTGAGAAAACAATCTGATCATTTCAACAGATGTAGAAAAATCATTTGACAAAATTTAATAACTAGTCACAATAAAAACTTTTAGTAAATCAGGAATAAAAGGAAATTTCTTCAACCTGATTTTTTTTAAAGTACAAAAACCCTATAACTGGCATCATACCTAATGATGAAAACACTGAAGATACTCCCCCTAAAGCCAAAAACAAGGCAAAGATATTCTAGTGGGATCCAAATTGTACTGGAGGTCCTAGCTCTTGCAGAAAGACAGAAAAAGAGAAGAAGCAGCAGAAGAAAGGTGGGGGGGATGGGAAGCAAGGTTCTATACTGGAAAGGTTTTATATTAGATAAAAATGAAACTATATTTTCAGAAATGATAGATGATGGATATCCTTATTTTCAGAAAGGAAATGGTAGTATCTGTAAACAACACTAAAGAATCTATAGAAAAATATTAAAACAAATAAGTGAACTTAGCAAGGTCACAGAACAAAAAGTCAGTGTAAAAAAGTTAGTTTTATTTCTGTATATTAGCAGTGAATAATATGAAAATGAAACATGCATTCCAGGAAATGAATTTTATATGTTCAATTCAAAACATAAATACTATATACAAAATTCTCTGTCAGCTGCTTTGAGAAAGAAGCCCAGATATGACTACAACCCTGAAGAGATCATAACTAATAATGGGAAAAAAGATAAGAGCACCACATTGAACAAAATGTTTGGGACCCATAAAAGAAACCAAATAAGTGTTGATAATTATTTATCACTCTTTCAATTTCTAAGGTGATTTTCTCTTTGTTTCAAAGTTAGTGGCCATTTTAATAGTGTTATATCTGAGAAAAAAACTGATAGCTGGAAATGGGGAAATTTGAGCACAGAGACACTGACAGATGGAAGACTGTGGAGATATACAAAGAAAATACCATGGGAAGATATATCCACATGTTTGGATGGCATTACTGATTCAATGGACCTGAGTTTGAGCAATCTCCAGGAGATGGTGAAGGACAGGGGCATGCTGACGAACATAATTAAAAAAAAAAAATACAAAAACCCTATAACTGACATCATACCTAATGTTGAAAACATTGACGATACTCCTCCTAAAGCCAAGAACAAGGCAAAGATATTCTAGCGGTATCCAAATTGTACCCAAGGTCCTAGCTCTTGCAGTAAGACAGAAAAAGAGAAGAAGAAGGAGAAGAAAGGGACCTTCTTTGGGTCACAAAGAGTCAGCCACCACTGAGAGACTGAACAAAGGCAATCCACGAGCCAAGGGATAGCTGCAGGTAACAGAAGCTGGAAGAGAGGTATGGAGCAGACTCTTCGCTTGGGCCTTCAGAGGGAGCGTGGCCCAACTAATACCTTGATGTAGTACTTCTGGTTTCTAGAACTGAGACAAGAGATCTCTGTTTTTTTAAGCCACCATGTTTAGGTAAGTTGATTATAGCAGTCCTGGAGAAGGCAACGCCACCCCACTCCAGTACTCTTGCCTGGAAAGTCCCATGGACGGAGGAGCCTGGTGGGCTGCAGTTCATGGGGTCGCTAAGAGTCCGCACGACTGAGCGACTTCACTTTCGCTTTTCACTTTCATGCATTGGAGAAGGAAATGGCAACCCACTCCAGTGTTCTTGCCTGGAGAATCCCAGGGATGGGGGAGCCTGGTGGGCTGCCGTCTATGGGGTCGCACAGAGTCGGACACGACTGAAGCGACTTAGCAGCAGCAGCAGCAGGAAACTGACACGTGGTGAAAGGGAATTCGAGGAGTCAAACAGTTGCTATCCGGCACAAAAAGGCAGGTCAAGCCAGGCAGGGGTGCAGTGGGAGCCAAGAGAGGATGTACCAAATCCTCTGCAGGGAGCTTCAGATAAAACTTCCTAAAAAGACAAGGCTAAAGAGACCTTGTACACAGAGCAGGCACCCACCAAGCCTATTACAACACGGAACAAGATTGTAGGAGCAGCAAGTACAGAAAAGCAAGCATGTGAGACAGCAGGATGCCTTCAGGGAGGCACAGCAGATCAAATCACGCGGAATACAGTTCTGTGAGTAAACGGCAAGAAAAAAAGGGAAGAGGGAGGCAGGGGTTAACTCATTACCTGCACTGAATGCTGTGTTAACAAAGATGAGGAGTCCCTGGAGGATGCTAATGGGGCCATGGTCAGTTTTCCAGCTGGGTGAGGCGACAGGAAGAAGCTGGGGTAGAAATCTACGGAAGGATTACAGTTATCACTGGGTCCCAGCAACAGTGCGCAGGGTGCTGTGATGTCTCACCAGACCTAGTCGTTCAGGAAGAAAAGAGCCCCAAAGTTATTTGGAATGATCTGAGACTGGTGTCAGCAACTGGGGTGGAGGGACAAGAGGTAAGGAGGCTGTGAGAGATAAAACATCACAGAGCTTCAGCTGAAGGAGCAGGGGATGATGGGAACGGAGGATTTGTTAGGAAATTAAAGGTTAAATGGACAAATGTCTCAATAAGGCTGGACAACAGCTTTAGAGAGTAAGAGCAGGAGGCAGAGGGGGCTGTGGTCAGGAAATAAGAAGCTGCACTGAAATTTACAACTGTGGAGGTGAAGCAGTTATGAGTTAAGGATTCAGGTGACCACAGTGGAGAGGTGGAAGAAAGGGGAAGGAAAGACCTTGGGAAGCTAGGAACTCAGATGTCTCGAATGCATATTTCATAGGTGTGGAAGTTGCCCGGAATGACAGGGAGACACAACAGGAAAGGGACATCTGAACGGTAAGTGCCAAATTATTTGATGAAAGTGGAGCAGCAACAGGGGGTCAGAAGATGCTCAAGATATGTTCCAGTGGGAAAAGAGTGGAAAAAGAAAAGGGTGTCGTGAAGGATTTAGAAGAGGCAGTTGAAAGGTAAGAAAATGTCAGCCTCTTTCTAAGAGGATCAGATGCATCTAGCCTGGGCATCATCCGAATCTGCCCAAATTCTAATCATTTTTTTAAGACATGAAATGAAACATTTCTGATTGCATTGGGGAGAACGTCTCTGTGAAATACCCATGACTCCTTGCCATTGGGTGTGACAAAGGTAGGCAGGATGAGAACAGGCAAGTGAGAAAGAACCATATGTTGTCCATTCTCTGCATCATTCTACCTCTACCAGCCTCTGTATGTACTTGGGGACCACGGAGACAAAGAGACAAAGGTGAGAAGGATTTATTAAACACCTGCTACAGTCACGCGTCACATCAGTTTAGCATATTTAATCCACATAAGAATCTGAGGCACAGCTTTATCTTCTCCATTTCACAAGGGAGGATATGAAGCTCAGAGAGGTTAAAAGATTTGTTCAAGTGACTTTTATTGCAGTGCCAGTATGCACACACAAGCTGTAAAGCTCAAGCTCTTTCTGGCACAGCTCAGGAAAAGCATGATATGGAAACTTAGTCACCAGTGGCCCCAAGTGACACCTGTCTGTCCCTGCTTTATGCCTATCAGTGTTGTCTTCTCCAAGCAAGTGTGCCTTTTGGATTCAGTCAGTTATTTACAAGGCAGTGAGATAGACTCAAAATACATGTCTTAAAACATTGACCAGCAAAATGCAGCCTTGGAGGTTCTAACTTCCAAAGATGTCCTTTAGGAGCCAAGCTACCACCAAAAAATATACTTAAAAAAAAAAAAAACACACAGCTGATTTGGTAAATAAATATAGCTTTAAACTAAGTTCCTAGCCGCCACCTCTTATCAGATAGCATCGACCCCATAGACAGTAGCCCACCAGGCTCTGCCGTCCCTGGAATTCTCCAGGCAAGAACGCTGGAGTGGGTTGTCATTTCCTTCTCCAGTGCATGAAAGTGAAAAGTGAAAGGGAAGTCGCTCAGTCATATCCAACTCTTAGTGACCCCATGGACTGCAGCCTACCAGGCTCCCCCGTCCATAGGATTTTCCAGGCAAGAGTACTGGAGTGGGGTGCCATTGCCTTCTCCGTCAAACTCTGCAAGTACCCAGTAATGTTTATGGAAAGAATGAATGAGCAAATGAATCAATGCAGGTCAGAGGAAACAGGGGTGAAAGTGATGAAGAAATGAATCCAAATCTCCTTGTTTGCTCCTGTTCCAACCTCTTTACTAAAGTCTCATTCCCCACTTCCTATTTGTCAGTTTCTCCCAACTCTGGTGTAGCACATCAGGACTGTAAGGACAACTGAATCTGAAGATCCTATAGCCACTAGCAACGTGACATGGATGTGGATCTCCTTTTTTCACCCATCAGTAATAGGCTTCCCAGGTGGCAATGGTAGTAAAGAATACGTCTGCCAACATAGGAGACATAAGAGACTCGGCTTCCATCCCTGGGTCTGAAGATCCCCTGGAGGAGGGCATTCCAACCCACTCTTCTCTGGAGAATCCCATGGACAGAGGAGCCTGGGCTATAGTCCATGGGGTCACGAAGAGTCAGACATGACTGAAGCCACTTCGCACGCACGCAAGAAGCTCTAGACCTCCAAAACAGCAGAGCTCTGTCTGCTCCAGTAATTTTTTCCACTGTGTCTTTCCATTTATACTAGTTATATCACATATTACATAGAAATCTGTAGCACGCACAGTCCTGCATTCAACATCCTGTACTGTTGAGAAACAAAGGGACTCATACTTTCACCCATTTTCTTGCATAAAATTGTGCCTTCACTTCCTATGCAGCTATCTCCAAATTTCACGTAAATAGCCCTGACCATCTTTCTTGGCTTCAATACCGCATTTCATTCTTTAATTCATTTCAAATATTTTGAATACCTCCTATTAGCCAATCTCTTCTCATTTGTTTTCTGCAGTAGCCACTTCAGAGCCCCGCATCCAATGTGTTCAAAAGTGGACTTTCACTCCTTTCCCTGTCAAACCAGCTCTTCTTCCTGACTTGCCTATTTCTGGTCCTAGAATCACTGTTATTTCATGAACAGTTATCTGAGAACTTGGAGTTCATTGTCTTTGTCTCTTTCCATGCACCGCCCCCGCCCCAGTCACTCTGTCAGTCTTACATATCCTATTTCACAACTGCTCTTGCCCACACTCCCACTTTTTCATTCTAATTATCACTAGGGATTTGTCAGGTGCTTGTTGCCACTTATCTTTGACTAAGTCTTTTAGCTGATTTATTTATCCCCAGCCTCACCCTCACCCCAGTTCATCCTTCAAAGTACTCCCAAATTAATCTTATTAAGGAGCATATACATAGCATATTCTTGTTCTAGAATCTTCAAGATTTCACCATTGTCTACTGAATTATTACCCTTTCTTCTGCAACAAAGTCCCAATTTCCCTCCCTCCCTCTCAATTTCTTTCTCTGTTTTTATTACTTCAAAAAAGACAGGATGAAATACTATATAGTTATTAAAAAGGACAAAATACTTCTAGATGAACAGGTATTGTAAGTTCTTAAAGATATAGTATATTACCGTATGTCAGAAAAGATATATATATATATATATACATACATATATATATATTCCTGTGTGTATATGCATGTATGTGTGGAGAAAGAGAAAGGAAGAGGCAACAAGAAAGTGGTAACAGTTATTACCTGCCTCTGAAAAAAGAAAAAACCATGGATGAGAATGGGCAATAAGCATAGAAAGGGGACTATTGCATTTTCTGAATATTGTACAATGCACATTAATAAATTTGAGGATATGCATAGTGACCCTCATTTCAAAATGCAAAACAATATAAAATTATGTTACCCATAGTTCCACCACCAGGAATTAACAAAGTTAACTTTTGTCTTTTGTCAAACTTGCTTCCCACATTTGAAAATAAAATTTTATATCTGGGTGGGAAGGAGTTTCAAGAGGGAGTCACATATACTTATGCTTATATGTTATATACTTATAACTTATATGTTATACATATAACAATGCTTCACATTGTCGTATGGCAGAAACCAACACAACATTGTAAAGCAATTATCTTCCAATTAAAAATAAAATTAAACTTTATACCCAAACTTTAGTTCCTTTTACCAAGCTGCCAACACCAAGTTCCAACCTTGTCTTCCCTCTACCCTCTACCCAGAAGCAACCACCACGGTAAGTTTGGTGTGTATCTTTCCAGCTCATTCCATCGTTTTCAGTTCAGTTGAGTTCAGTCTCTCAGTCATGTCCGACTCTTTGCGACCCCATAAATCACTGCTCGCCAGGCCTCCCTGTCCATCACCAACTCCTGGAGTTCACTCAAACTCATGTCTATCGAGTCAGTGATGCCATCCAACTATCTCATCCTCTGTCGTCCCCTTCTCCTGCCCCCTATCCCTCCCAGTATCAGAGCCTTTTCTAATGAGCAACTCTTCGCATGAGGTGGCCAAAGTATTGGAGTTTCAGCTTCAGCATCAGTCCTTCCAATGAACACCGGGACTGATCTCCTTTAGAATGGACTGGTTGGATCTCCTTGCAGTCCAAGGGACTCTCAAGAGTCTTCTCCAACACCACAGTTCAAAAGCATCAATTCTTCATTTTACATAGATATATAAGCATCCATAACCAAAGCATAGTTTGAGACATGTTAAGTGTATAATTCTGACTTCCCATTTCATTTTATAATTTTGTTTGTTAATACTGTAACCTATATAGATTATATTTTGTTCCTTTTTTCTGTTTGTACCTCTTCTTTCTATTAAGGAAAAATTGGTTCTTTCCAGTTTTTTGCTATTATGAACAATGCTACTATAAAAATCCTTTGCATGTTTCCTTAGACGCCTGTGCAAGAGTAGTCCTTATGTCTACATCCAGAAGTGGAATGGCTGTTCTACTTTCAGCTTAGGAGATCAGCCAAATTGCTGCTCAAGGTTGTCTACCATTTTACATTCTGTGAATCCTACACAGGTATATAACTTCCTCCACACCAGACCAAACTTCGTATTGTCAGATTTTAGGGTGCTTTTTCTGAATTTAATGAGACAAATTTGTTTGCACTATGCTTTTTTATTTGCCTTTACTGAAGAAGTTGGACAAACTCTCATGAGTCTGTTAATCATTTGGCTTTATTAAAAGTTTATATTCTTGGTACATTTTTCAGTTGGGTTCTTTCATTCAATCAAAACATGCCTGCTAGGTGCTAGGCATTATTATTATCCTCCAAGTGAATATGTACCCCTGGTCCTCTATTAACTTTACTTTAATTTTACCTTTCTGAATTAAGCATAATATTATAAAGCATAAAATTCCAAAATTAGTGCTCTACTAATGCCACTCATTAAAAAGTAGAGACATTACTTTGCCGACAAAGCTCCGTCTAGTCAAGGCTATGGTTTTTCCAGTAGTCATGAATGGATGTGAGAGTTGGACTATAAAGAAAGCTGAGCACTGAAGAATTGATGCTTTTGAACTGTGGTGTTGGAGAAGACTCTTGAGAGTCCCTTGGACTGCAAGGAAATCCAACCAGTCCATCCTAAAGGAAATCAGTCCTGAATATTCATTGGAAGGATTGATGCTGAAGCTGAAACTCCAATACTTTGGCCACCTGATGCGAAGAACTGACTCCTTGGAAAAGACCCTGATGCTGGGAAAGATTGAAGACAGGAAGAGAATGGGGACGACAGAGGATGAGATAGTTGGATGGCATCATAGACTCGATGGACATGAGTTTGAGCAAGGTGCAGAGTTGGTGATGGACAAGGAAGACTGGCATGCTGCATTCCATGGGGTCACAAAGAGTCAGACATAACTAAGTGACTCAAATGAACTGAACTGAATGCCATTCATGAGGCTTCCCTGGTAGCTCAGCTGTAAAGAATTCACCTGCAATGCAGGAGATCCTGATTTGATTTCTAGACTGGGAAGATCCCCTAGAGAAGGGATAGGCTACCCACTCCAGTATTCATGGGCTTCCCTGGTGGCTCAGATGGTAAAGAATCCACCTGCAATGCGAGAGACCTGGGTTTGATCCCTGGGCTGGGAAGATCCCCAAGAGGAGGGCATGGCAACCCACTCTAGTGTTCTTGCCTGGAGAATCCCCATGGACAGGCCTGGTGGGCTACAGTTCAGGGGATCTCAAAGAGTCGGACACAACTGAGCAACTAAGCACAGCACAGAACAGCAATGCTATTCATATACTTTACTAACATGTAAATCCCTTAAATTATTTAGCATGAAATATTTGTTTACCAATGTGTGGCTTACTAAGCAATCTAACTCCTCTAATCTCATTTAATTATCACCACAACTATGTTTTGACCATATTATGCCACCCAAGCAGTGAACTACTTCT
The DNA here is from genome assembly GCA_006410675.1 of Oreotragus oreotragus. Taxonomy (NCBI): domain Eukaryota; kingdom Metazoa; phylum Chordata; class Mammalia; order Artiodactyla; family Bovidae; genus Oreotragus; species Oreotragus oreotragus. The sequence goes on from SJYX01022420.1 coordinate 112,310, forward strand.
GGATAAAATTGAACACTGAACTGAACAATCCAGTTTCTAAGTCTGGCAGAGCATGCAGACTTTAAAGCATCATCTTTAAACAAAGACAGTTGCATATTATGCAGCTCAGAGCACCCACACTGTTTACTTATCTGTTGTTTATTTGCTCAGTTGTGTCTGACTCTTTGAGACTTCATGAACTGCAGCATGTCAGACTTCCCTGTGCTTCACCATCTCCTGGAGTTTGCTCAAACTCATGTCCATTGAGTGGGTAATGCCATCCAATCATCTCATCTTTTGTCACCTCCTTCTCCTGCCTTCAATCTTTCCCAGCATCAGGGTCTTTTCCAATGACTCAGCTCTTCGCATCAGGTAACCAAAGTAGGAGCTTCAGCTTTCAGTTCAGTTCAGTCGCTCAGTCATGTCTGACTCTTTGCAACCCCATGGACTGCAGCACACCAGGCCTCCCTGTCTATCACCAACTCCCGCTTTAGCATTAGCCAAAGACCATTCCACTTGTATGAGGATTCCTATATGTTTGTGCTTTTTGGAGTAGAATTCTTTGTGAATGTCCCAAAAAAACTGAGAAAAATTATGTATTTGGTATTCATCTATTATTTGTATGTATGAATGAATACAAAGAAGGCAGAGCACTGAGGAACTAATACCTTCAAACTGTGGTGCTGGAGAAGACTCCTGAGAGTCCCTTGGACAGCAAGGAGCAAACCTGTCCATCTTAAGAGAAATCAACCATGAATATTTGTTCAAAGAACTGATGCTGAAGCTGAAGCTCCAATATTGTGGTCATCTGATGCGAATAGCCAACTCACTGGAAAAGTCCCTGATGCTGGGAAAGATTGAGAGCAAAAGGAGAAGAGGGCATCAGGGTGAGATGGCTGGATGGCATTTCTGATGCAATGGACATGAACCTGGGCAAACTGGGAGATGGTGAGGGACAGGGAGGCCTGGCACGCTGCAGTCCATGGGGTTGTAAAGAGTTGGACATGACTGGGAGACTGAACAACAATGACAACATTATTTGTTATATTGACACTAAGTAAATAGGTACGTTTTTGAAGAGAAATGCTTTCTTCTCCATCAGTGCAAAGATATTCTAAAGAATGTACTCTAATCTGCCAATGCAACCAGTAAAATTCAAGCCTCAAAAAAAAGTGCAGAACAACACCCAGTAAACTATAAACAATAGTTACCTCTGGAGACTAGATCTTTGCATTATTTGAACTTTATACAATGTGCACATATTAACTTTATAATAAAAGGATACATTTCAATATATTTTCTCAAAATAATATTACTGAACAACTTGTAGAAATGTTCATGATATAGTGTTAAACAGAAAAAGCAGATTGTTAAACACTATGGTATCATCCTGTTTTATTAAAAATGTTACATATGCGCATGGAAAGGATATATACTTTAATACTACACATTTTAAGTTTTTAGTGGTAGGATCATCAGTATATGGCTTTTTCTTTGTATTCTGTAATTTTGCCTAATTTATTTTCTTAGTGAGAATAAAAAGGCAGTATTTATAAATGAGATTTTGGCTAGTAGCAAAAATAATTTATGTCAGCAGTTTTGCTTTAAAATAATGTTTTCCAGTCCTTGCCCAATCCCAGGATCCTATTGCAGAGCCGAGGTTCTTTCTTAATATTTAACAATGCTCCCAGAGTTGTGTAACCATCCAGAACAGGCTTTGCCAGCTCTGCAATAGAGAAGTAGCCAGTGCCTGAAAACAACCATCTACTGCCTGGCAAAGCTTAGGTTCTAGCCCCAGCTCTACACCAAATTGCCAGTGAGAACTCGGCAGAGATCTTTCTGAGCTTCGTTTCCCCTTCCATAGAGTGGAGATAGATGCTAAAACCTGTCCTGGCTACTATAGTGATTCTCTATGTGGAGTTAATGAAAAATACACAGAAAGTAATATTGAAGGCTGTGAAGATTTACACAAATTCAAGCTGATGATCGGAGAAGGCAATGGCACCCCACTCCAGTACTGTTGCCTGGAGAATCCCATGGACGGATGGGCCTGGTGGGCTGCAGTTCATGGGGTCGCGAACAGTTGGACACAACTGAGCGACTTCACTTTCACTTTTCACTTTCATACATTGGAGAAGGAAATGGCAACCCACTCCAGTGTTCTTGCCTGGAGAATCCCAGGAATGGGGGAGCCTAGGGGGCTGCCGTCTATGGAGTTGCACAGAGTTGGACACAACTGAAGCAACTTAGCAGCAGCAAGTTGATGATGTAATTATACAACTACCAAGCTCAGAAAGAGACAACTAACAACTTTCTAAGGGAGACAAAGACAGCTAACAAGCTTAAAGTAATCTTTCTTGAACCCTTCCCTCCTTGAACTATCACTTTGAGAATTCACTTTTGTCAGAGCAACTATTTAATAATTATCTTTAGAGGATCATAAGCTAACTGTAATTCTCATGAAGACTAAAACAGAACTGAACAAAACTGTTGCTATGTGTGCCCATAGCAAACAAACACAAGGAAGAATTTTTAAAACGATTGTTATCAACTTACAGAGAAAATACAACACTTTCTCAGGAAGCAACAATTTCACTACAGAGGTCATTATTATCCTAGTCATTATCATCACCTTTACAATTCACAGAAAATTTGCAAAGGGGCCGTCATAAAGTAAAATCTCAATTAATCAAAANATATATATATATATATACATACATATATATATATTCCTGTGTGTATATGCATGTATGTGTGGAGAAAGAGAAAGGAAGAGGCAACAAGAAAGTGGTAACAGTTATTACCTGCCTCTGAAAAAAGAAAAAACCATGGATGAGAATGGGCAATAAGCATAGAAAGGGGACTATTGCATTTTCTGAATATTGTACAATGCACATTAATAAATTTGAGGATATGCATAGTGACCCTCATTTCAAAATGCAAAACAATATAAAATTATGTTACCCATAGTTCCACCACCAGGAATTAACAAAGTTAACTTTTGTCTTTTGTCAAACTTGCTTCCCACATTTGAAAATAAAATTTTATATCTGGGTGGGAAGGAGTTTCAAGAGGGAGTCACATATACTTATGCTTATATGTTATATACTTATAACTTATATGTTATACATATAACAATGCTTCACATTGTCGTATGGCAGAAACCAACACAACATTGTAAAGCAATTATCTTCCAATTAAAAATAAAATTAAACTTTATACCCAAACTTTAGTTCCTTTTACCAAGCTGCCAACACCAAGTTCCAACCTTGTCTTCCCTCTACCCTCTACCCAGAAGCAACCACCACGGTAAGTTTGGTGTGTATCTTTCCAGCTCATTCCATCGTTTTCAGTTCAGTTGAGTTCAGTCTCTCAGTCATGTCCGACTCTTTGCGACCCCATAAATCACTGCTCGCCAGGCCTCCCTGTCCATCACCAACTCCTGGAGTTCACTCAAACTCATGTCTATCGAGTCAGTGATGAGTTTTTGAAGAGAAATGCTTTCTTCTCCATCAGTGCAAAGATATTCTAAAGAATGTACTCTAATCTGCCAATGCAACCAGTAAAATTCAAGCCTCAAAAAAAAGTGCAGAACAACACCCAGTAAACTATAAACAATAGTTACCTCTGGAGACTAGATCTTTGCATTATTTGAACTTTATACAATGTGCACATATTAACTTTATAATAAAAGGATACATTTCAATATATTTTCTCAAAATAATATTACTGAACAACTTGTAGAAATGTTCATGATATAGTGTTAAACAGAAAAAGCAGATTGTTAAACACTATGGTATCATCCTGTTTTATTAAAAATGTTACATATGCGCATGGAAAGGATATATACTTTAATACTACACATTTTAAGTTTTTAGTGGTAGGATCATCAGTATATGGCTTTTTCTTTGTATTCTGTAATTTTGCCTAATTTATTTTCTTAGTGAGAATAAAAAGGCAGTATTTATAAATGAGATTTTGGTTAGTAGCAAAAATAATTTATGTCAGCAGTTTTGCTTTAAAATAATGTTTTCCAGTCCTTGCCCAATCCCAGGATCCTATTGCAGAGCCGAGGTTCTTTCTTAATATTTAACAATGCTCCCAGAGTTGTGTAACCATCCAGAACAGGCTTTGCCAGCTCTGCAATAGAGAAGTAGCCAGTGCCTGAAAACAACCATCTACTGCCTGGCAAAGCTTAGGTTCTAGCCCCAGCTCTACACCAAATTGCCAGTGAGAACTCGGCAGAGATCTTTCTGAGCTTCGTTTCCCCTTCCATAGAGTGGAGATAGATGCTAAAACCTGTCCTGGCTACTATAGTGATTCTCTATGTGGAGTTAATGAAAAATACACAGAAAGTAATATTGAAGGCTGTGAAGATTTACACAAATTCAAGCTGATGATCGGAGAAGGCAATGGCACCCCACTCCAGTACTGTTGCCTGGAGAATCCCATGGACGGATGGGCCTGGTGGGCTGCAGTTCATGGGGTCGCGAACAGTTGGACACAACTGAGCGACTTCACTTTCACTTTTCACTTTCATACATTGGAGAAGGAAATGGCAACCCACTCCAGTGTTCTTGCCTGGAGAATCCCAGGAATGGGGGAGCCTAGGGGGCTGCCGTCTATGGAGTTGCACAGAGTTGGACACAACTGAAGCAACTTAGCAGCAGCAAGTTGATGATGTAATTATACAACTACCAAGCTCAGAAAGAGACAACTAACAACTTTCTAAGGGAGACAAAGACAGCTAACAAGCTTAAAGTAATCTTTCTTGAACCCTTCCCTCCTTGAACTATCACTTTGAGAATTCACTTTTGTCAGAGCAACTATTTAATAATTATCTTTAGAGGATCATAAGCTAACTGTAATTCTCATGAAGACTAAAACAGAACTGAACAAAACTGTTGCTATGTGTGCCCATAGCAAACAAACACAAGGAAGAATTTTTAAAACGATTGTTATCAACTTACAGAGAAAATACAACACTTTCTCAGGAAGCAACAATTTCACTACAGAGGTCATTATTATCCTAGTCATTATCATCACCTTTACAATTCACAGAAAATTTGCAAAGGGGCCGTCATAAAGTAAAATCTCAATTAATCAAAAGGCAGTTAATAAACCATCAAAAAACCAAATATATTCTCCAGACTCATTTTTTTAGTCAAACATTTTACAAGAAAACAATGATATAAACGCCAGAAAAGTAAACGTCCTAAGAGCAAAACTGCTACTCTATTCCCAATGATCAGAACTAAGAATATTTTTTAAATAAACTTAAAGTATCAGTTCATTTCAGTCGCTCAGTCGTGTCCGACTCTTTGCGACCCCATGAATCGCAGCACGCCAGGCCTCCCTGTCCATCACCAGCTCCCGGACTTCACTCAGACTTGCGACCATCGAGTCAGTGATGTTTCTGCTTTTCAATACGCTATCTAGGTTGGTCATAACTTTTCTTCCAAGGAGTAAGCGTCTTTTAATTTCGTGGCTGCAGTCACCATCTGCAGTGATTTTGGAGCCCAAAAAAATAAAGTCTGACACTGTTTCCACTGTTTCCCCATCTATTTCCCATGAAGTGATGGGACCGGATGCCATGATCTTCGTTTTCTGAATGTTGAGTTTTAAGCCAACTTTTTCACTCTCCTATTTCACTTAAAGTATAGATTATAACAATAAGGTAATATATATTAAAACCCTGGAGCACCACAAGACCCTACATCATCAAAGAAAATTTTCTCTAGAAGCAATGTGTTATACTGATCAAGGGTAAGAATGAAGACTTTCTGCAATGGTTGGAAGCCTTAATGCATTATCCTCCCCCTTTTCCCCACTCAATCAGGAAGTATTCTGAATTCTAACACTTGACCATAAAAATTAATAAATTATAATTACCTGCAGGTTTCCTTGACCTTTATCTTAGGGTACCTCACTCAAATGTTTGTTTCTCAGGAAATGCAATCTGATGAGAATGGAATTTCTCAGAAAATGGATGCTGATGAGAAGCCTTTGGGGAAAGTCTAAATTAGGGTTTCATCTTCCATAAAATCTGTTATGATTTCACCATCTATTATATATATTGACTATGTTTTAAACCTTTATGTTAGCCATAAGCATTTATTTCCTTGTAAATACATCTACATTTGCATATGACTATTCCACTTTACCAATTCTTCTCTAAGCTTCTTAAAAGCAGAGAACTTTCTCTGCTCTTTACATTCTTGGGACAAAGCAAATACAAAATTTGAAATCAGGAAGTATTCTGAATTCTAACACTTGACCATAAAAATTAATAAATTATAATTACCTGCAGGTTTCCTTGACCTTTATCTTAGGGTACCTCACTCAAACGTTTGTTTCTCAGGAAATGCAATCTGATGAGAATGGAATTTCTCAGAAAATGGATGCTGATGAGAAGCCTTTGGGGAAAGTCTAAATTAGGGTTTCATCTTCCATAAAATCTGTTATGATTTCACCATCTATTATATATATTGACTATGTTTTAAACCTTTATGTTAGCCATAAGCATTTATTTCCTTGTAAATACATCTACGTGTGCATATGACTATTCCACTTTACCAATTCTTCTCTAAGCTTCTTAAAAGCAGAGAACTTTCTCTGCTCTTTACATTCTTGGGACAAAGCAAATACAAAATTTGAATGAAACAATAGTGAGTAAACATACAAAGAGGCAATGAAGTATTTCTAACCCAGCACTTGAGGTCTCCTGGATTCTAATTACATAGGAATTTTGTCAGTCACAATGTCTATTTGAAATTTAGGATAATTTTTTTCCTGCTTTTCTTACAAATCTATGTCTTATACCCAAAAGAACACATTAAAACTACTGATATTTTTACTTTAAACAATTTGAAGATAACATAATCTAATCTTTACTTAATATTTTTTTTCTCAACGCTTGTTGAGCATATGCTATGTGCCATATAGCTTGCTGCAGTGTGAAGACAAGGAAGAAAAGAGGAAGGATGGAATGTTAAGACAGGCTTCCAGCCCTAAAGAAGTTAATAAGAGAGCCCTGTAAGTAACAAAAAACCAACATGACAATTTTGTATGTATAAAGGCCAACTCTGTGGAGTCAGGAGATTCATGAAAGCTCTCCAAAGCAGGGATTATGTGACTGGGTTTTGAAGGATGGGTAGGAGTTTACTAAGGTGGTAGTGGAAATGAGCACTACTGCCAGAAGAAACACCATCTGAAGAAGGTAAGGAATAAAGAAAAGAGCAAATATTTCTAATGACTAGGATTAGGATGCCTGGATGCTTGTGGCTTCCCCTCAGCACTCATGTAATGTGGAACACTTTTCATGAGTGCCCTGATCCAGTTATCAATATCTGTCCCACCAGACTTGAGATCAGGTACAAATGAGCTCCTGAGCACTGAAGAACTGATGCTTTTGAACTGTGGTGTTGGAGAAGACTCTTGAGAGTCCCTTGGACTGCAAGGAGATCCAACCAGTCCATTCTGAAGGAGATCAACCCTGGGATTTCTTTGGAGGGAATGATGCTAAAGCTGAAACTCCAGTACTTTGGCCACCTCATGAGAAGAGTTGACTCATTGGAAAAGACTCTGATGCTGGGAGGGATTGGAGGCAGGAGGAAAAGGGGACGACAGAGGATGAGATGGATGGATGGCATCACGGACTCGATGGGCGTGAGTCTGAGTGAACTCCGGAAGTTGGTGATGGACAGGGAGGCCTGGCGTGCTGCGATTCATGGGGTCGCAAAGAGTCAGACACGACTGAGCGACTGAACTGAACTAACTGAACCGAGCAACTTACATAATGCCTGGCTCATCAAAACATTCCAAAAAAGGTTTGCTTTACTTTTGATATTATTTTATTGCACAAACATTACTCTCAAAACGTAAACATCTACATTATATCATCATTTTAATGATCACATTGAAATACTATTTCTATAACAGTACAGTGTATACATTTCTTAATCCCAATTGCCTTTAGAACAATTTTATCAATTCCCAAGAAAACAATGTGCTTTGAAAAGAGATTTCATTAGATTTATGGATTAATTTTGAGAGAATCAACATCTTAATATATTAAAATTTTTAATTACCTGACAAGGGACATCTCTTCATTTATTAATGGCTTTTAAAGTCTACTATATAAGTATATGTTTTTAAGTCTTTATAATTTTCATTAAACAAGCTATGCATATTTCTAGTTAAATATATTCTATGTACTTAAATTTGTATTTGTAAATAAGATTTTTTTAACATATTGTCTCACCAGTTACTACTCATTTATAGGAGAGCTGTCAATTTATATATTTATTTTGTAGCCTATCATCTTATTGAACTTTAATAAGTATATGTTTTTAAGTCTTTATAATTTTCATTAAACAAGCTATGCATATTTCTAGTTAAATATATTCTATGTACTTAAATTTGTATTTGTAAACAAGATTTTTTTAACATATTGTCTCACCAGTTACTACTCATTTATAGGAGAGCTGTCAATTTATATATTTATTTTGTAGCCTATCATCTTATTGAACTTTAGCTTTAATAGTTTTAAATTGATCCATTTGCATTTTCTAGGTAGACGATACCCACAAGTAATGATAATTTTATCTCTTCAAAATGTATATCTTGTTTATTTTTCTCATTTCATTATGTTCAGTTCAAGTTATAGAACACTGGTAAATAATAGATACTACATCCTGCTTCTGTTTCAGTCCCTAGAATTTCTCCTATTTTTCTCACTGGTTCCAGATAAATTTTCTTTATTGTGTTAAGGAAGTTTTCTTATATAAGTAATTTCCTCTTTTTTCGAGAATATACATTAAACCTGACCAGTTACCTTNATGATAATTTTATCTCTTCAAAATGTATATCTTGTTTATTTTTCTCATTTCATTATGTTCAGTTCAAGTTATAGAACACTGGTAAATAATAGATACTACATCCTGCTTCTGTTTCAGTCCCTAGAATTTCTCCTATTTTTCTCACTGGTTCCAGATAAATTTTCTTTATTGTGTTAAGGAAGTTTTCTTATATAAGTAATTTCCTCTTTTTTCGAGAATATACATTAAACTTCACCAGTTACCTTTCATCAGCTAAAGCTAAGTTGATTTGTAACTGGGAACATTTGTAACATTTGAGAACTATTACGTGTAATTATAAGCACTTGCTTTACACTCTAGAGTATCTATATTACCATAATTCAAAATCTTCGCATAATGGTTGTCTTCTGATGGGGCGGTACATGCTATTTTTCCTTTGAGGGAATGTAGGAAAGTGCCAGCTGTTAGATTAGTGCCATAGCCAAACCTTAAAATATGACAGCCTAAGTTCCCATGCACTCTTACGTCAGGTGACAGGCTCTGGCACTATGTGGATTTATCCCGTTAAACTACTGAGGGGGACAGAGTAGGAAACAAAGCAAAGTTTCTATCTAAGACAATCACTGGCACATAATAGGTACCAAATAAATCTTTACTGAATAATAAATAAAAATATCTAGGGTACAGTAGCTTTTTTGGAGGTAGTTTTGGACCCTTTTTAAAAATCATGTCCATAAGTTTTAGTCAATTTAAGTTTTACTTTTCAATTTAAATTTAGGCATTTGTTTATATAGAAAATAATCTATTTCATCCAGACTTTTAAGATTTTAGCACTATTAATTTCATAGCTTAAAAAATTACCTCCATGAAAAAGAGAAAGATCTATAATAGTGTCTTGCTATTATCTTCAAAGAGTTATTTGATATTTCTCCCCCTTCCCACCTTTTTTTTTTTTTTTT
>SJYX01022420.1:139170-180200 GCA_006410675.1 Oreotragus oreotragus
TTAACAGATATTCAGTGCCAGGCTCCCTTCTAAGCACTAAGAAGTTTAATAGTAAACAAAACTAAGTTCCCACCCTCATGGAGGATACATTCTAATGGGATAGGATAGCACAAGACAATAAACTAAGCAGTAAACACAGAAGTCAGACAGTGATTAATAATATGATAAAATAAGGCAGGGGGAGAGAAAATGATTTGCGGATATGGCAGGACAGTTTCAGATGGAGTATTCAGAGAAGACCTCACCTAGCTGAGACCTCAGTATAGGCACAGAGCTAGTCATGCCTAGTTCTGGAGGGGCAGAGCCTGCCTGGCAAGAAAACATGTGCAAAGCTCAAAAACAGGACTGCCTTAGAGTATTTAAAGAACATCAGAGAGGTCAGGTGGCTAAGTTAGAGGAAGCAAAGACAGGAGGGGAAGGAGTTAAGGTCTTAGAGGACAGATCATGTGAAGAACAATTAGGAGACTATGACAGCAATTCAGTGAGAGATGGCAGTGATTCAGACCAGGATGGCAGATGTGGAAATGATGAAAAGGGGATGTATTTTTAAGACAGAGACAATAAGATTTGCTGATTGACTACATGGAGGCAGGGGTGGGGGGTGGTGTGAGTGAAAGACTGAAGTCAAGGTGGACTTTAGATTTTTTGACCCATGAAACCAAAGAATAGGTTGTCATTTAATGAGATAGGAAGGCATCAGGAAGAACAGGGTGGGGATAGAGGGGACTGGGGGTTCTGTTTGGAAAATAAGGAGTTAGTGCATATCAGTGCCTCAGTAATAGTCATTGAAATAGATGAATGAAAAACTTATATATTTTCCTGTACCTGTATTTACTTTATTATTCAGGATTCCAGCAAGAGAAAGTAGAGGCTGTACAGTTTTGAGAGTAGCAATACTGATAAACAGTAGAACTGCCTTCCACTGCCCTTTGAACCCAAAAGTTCTTAAATCCCATTAGCATAATTTGGGGGTCCAGGACCCCATGATACTATAACATGATGTGGTATATACATGAAAATTTGTTCTTTTCTGAAATGATCCATGATTTTCATCAATTTATCACTCCAAAATAGCTAGTATGTATCCATATTAATATAACATACATTTATTAAATATCTTTTCACTCTTCTTCATTCAGTAAACTCAGAGTCCAAACTACATAAAATGTGCAGGATTGACAAAATGCTAGTGTCCTTATTCAGTTAAGAAAAAATGGGGAGTGTTACATGCCAGGCACTGGGATAGGGAGTGTGCATATCACTCTCTATGAGAGGCATTCTGGCTTAATAGTCAGGAATATCAGCTTTGGATGTGAGATACACTTTGGTTCAAAATCCAGTTCTTCTACTTGCTAACTGTGTTACTGAGGGCAAGTTATAAAACTTCTCGATTTCATATCATATAATATCACTTATATGTGGAATCTGAAAAAGTGACACAAATGAATTTATATACATACCACTATATATAAAAAATCAGCTTTGGATGTGAGATACACTTTGGTTCAAAATCCAGTTCTTCTACTTGCTAACTGTGTTACTGAGGGCAAGTTATAAAACTTCTCGATTTCATATCATATAATATCACTTATATGTGGAATCTGAAAAAGTGACACAAATGAATTTATATACATACCACTATATATAAAATAGCTAAGCAGTAAAGACCTACTGTATAGCATGGAGAACTATAATATAATAACCTATAATGGAAAAGAAACTGAAAAAGAATATACGTATAACTGAATCATTCTGCTGTACACTTCAGTCAGTTCAGTTGAGTCACTCACCTGTATCCAACTCTTTACAACCCATGTAATGCAACATGCTAGGCTTCCCTGTCCATCACCAACTCCCGGAGCCTACTCAAACTCATGTCCATTGAGTCCATGATGCCATTCAACCATCTCATCCTCTGTCATCCCCTTCTCCTCCTGCCATCAATCTTTCCCAGAATAAGGGTCTTTTCAAATGAATCAATTCTTTGCATCAGGTGGCCAAAATATTGGAATTTCAGCTTCAGCATCAGTCCTTCCAATGAATATTCAGGACTGATTTACCTTAGGATGGACTGGTTGGATCTCCTTGCAGTCCAAGGGACTCTCAAGAGTCTTCTCTGACACCACAGTTCAAAAGCATCAGTTCTTCAGTGCTCAGCTTTCTTCACAATCCAACTCTCACATCCATACATGACTACCGGAAAAACCATAGCTTTGACGAGACGGACTTTTGTTGGCAAAGTAATGTCTCTGCCTTTTAATATGCTGTCTAGCTTGGTCATAGCTTTCCTTCCAAGGAGCAAGCGTCTTTCAATTTCATGGCTGCAGTCACCATCTGCAATGATTTTGGAGCCCCCCAAAATAAAGTCTGTCACTGTTTCTACTGTTTCCCCGTCTATTTACCATGAAGTGATGGGACCAGATGGCATGATCTCAGTTTTTTGAATGTTGTTTTAAGTTTTAAGCCATTTAAAACTTAATGTTTAAGTTTTAAGCTTTTTCAGTCTCTTCTTTCACTTTCATCAAAAGGCTCTAGTTCTTCTTCACTTTCTGCCATAAGTGTGGTATCAGCTGACACAAACAGTAAATTAACTATACTTCAATTTTTTAAAATATTTTTTAGTCTTCTCTATTTCTTAGTTAAAAGATACGTCTAACATAGTACGTAAACTTTCTTCCACAAATGAGGTGTTCAATATATGGCTATGTGTGCGGGCTCAGTCACTCAGTCCTGTCCAACTCTTTGTCATACCATGGGCTGCAGCCCGCCAGGTCCTCCGTCCACGGGATTTTTCAGACAAGAACACTGGAAAGGGTTGTCATTTCCTACTCCAGAGAATCTTCCCAACCTAGGGATCGAACCTGAATCTCCTGAGTCTCCTACACTGGCAGGTGGGTGCTTTACCACTGAGTCACCTGGGGAGTCCTCAATACATGGTGAGATTTCTACTAATGAGCAAACTAACTCCTTAATTATAATTTAGGTTTTCAGGTAGATTTGTTTATAGGGAGAGCACACACTAATTACAGATCATAAGCATCCAACCTGTAAAACCAGACCTACTGAATGAATAAAATAGGATTTTAGAGCCTACAGAATCACAGCCCTACCCGTAAGAAGTGTACATACCTAAGTAACTATTGTGCTATTGTAACTAAAATTACACAACTCTTCATAAACTATTATGTAATTTAAAGGAAAATGTTTATTATTACTGAATTTAACTGATCTTAAAAAACTGATAGAATTTTGATTAATTCTCATATATCTAAAAGAAGCTGAGTAATAAAATTTTAGCACCTGATGTTAACAGTTGCTTAGAATACCGAACAGACTTTGGAGTCAAACTAACGTAGAGTTGCACACCGGCTCTGCCAATTAGCAAGTGTTTGGTTTTATCAGTATAGTTGATAGTTGAAGGGATCCTTTTTATCACTTAATGGTAATTAGAGATATTCTACACAAAGCTCTTCCAACAGGTATAGCATACATTAGAACCTTAATTATGACAACTATTAAGATATTATTTACTGAAAGGTCCTGGAGTTCACTATTAATTAATAATTTCTGTTAGAGTATCAAATTTCTGGTTGTGTGTGGGGTGTGTGTGTGCATGGGGTACCATTTCCTACTCAAGGGGATCTTCTCCACCCAAGGATAAAAGCCGTGTCTCTTGCATCTCCCGCATTGGTAGGCAGATTCCTTACCACTAGCACCACCTGGGACTTGCCTGGAGAATCTNATGTCCAGGAGACTTATTAGCTATAGCCCTAAGTTGATTTTCTCCAGGGTCAGGGTTAGCCCCCTGTTAATGTCAGAGGAGTTGGTGACAGTCATGAAATAGTAAAACAGACAGATTCTGGTTTTGGGTTAGATGCTCGAGAAAGCCTAGGGAGACCCTTGAGTTCCGAAGCCTTGCTTAACAGTTCTCTTCCACATGACCCTGTCATGGGTGGGGTCTCCCATGGCAGCTCCCAGCACTCAGCTTCCTTGACAGCCCAACTCTCACATCCATACATGACCACAGGAAAAACCATAGCCTTGACTAGATGGACCTTTGTTGGCAAAGTAATGTCTCTGCTTTTGAATATGCTATCTAGGTTGGTCATAAATTTTCTTCCAAGGAGTAAGCGTCTTTCAGTTTCATGGCTGCAATCATCATCTGCAGTGATTTTGGGGTCCCCCCAAAATAAACTCTGACACTGTTTCCACTGTTTCCCCATCTATTTTCCCCACGAAGTGATAGGACCAAAGGCCATGATCTTCATTTTCTGAATGTTGAGCTTTAAGCCAACTTTTTCACTCTCCAATTTAACTTTCATCAGGAGGCTTTTTACACGATAGTATACATGTGGAAATAAACTCTGACACTGTTTCCACTGTTTCCCCATCTATTTTCCCCACGAAGTGATAGGACCAAAGGCCATGATCTTCATTTTCTGAATGTTGAGCTTTAAGCCAACTTTTTCACTCTCCAATTTAACTTTCATCAGGAGGCTTTTTACACGATAGTATACATGTGGAGGGAGAAGGCAGTGGCACCCCACTCCAGTACTCTTGCCTGGAAAATCCCATGGACGGAGGAGCCTGGTAGACTGCAGTCCATGCAGTCGCAAAGAGTCGGACACGACTGCAGTGACTTAGCAGCATACATGTTTCAATGCCATTCCCCCAAATCATCCCACCCTCTCCCTCTCCCACAGAGTCCAAAAGTCTGTTCTATACATCTGTGTCTCTTTTGCTGTCTCTCATACAGTGTTATCATTACCATCTTTCTATACTCCATATATATGTGTTAGTATACTGTATTGGTGTTTTTCTTTCTGGCTTACTTCACTCTGTATAATCAGCTCCAGTTTCATCCACCTCATTAGAACTGATTCAAATGTATTCTTTTTAATGGCTGAATAATACTTCATTGTGTATATGTACCACAGCTTTCTTATCCATTTGTCTGCTGATGGACATCTAGGTTGCTTCCATGTCCTGGCTATTATAAACAGTGCTGCGATGAACATTGGGGTACACGTGTCTTTCAGTTCTGGTTTCCTCAATGTGTATGCCCAGCAGTGGGATTGTTGGGTCATAAAGCAGTTTTATTTCCAGTTTTTTAAGAAATCTCCACACTTTCCTCCATAGTGGCTGTACTAGTTTGCATTCCCACCAACAGTGTAAGATGGTTTCATTTTCTCCATACCCTCTCCAGTATTTATTGCTTGTAGACTTCTGGATCACAGCCATTCTGACTGGGAAAAATGGTACCTCACTGTGGCCTTAATTTGCATTTCTCTGATAATGAGTGATGTTGAGCATCTTTTCATGTGTTTGTTAGCCACCTGTATGTCTTCTTTGGAGAAATGTCTATTTAGTTCTTTGGCCCATGTTTTGATTGGGTCATTTATTTTTCTGGAATTGAGCTGCATAAGTTGCTTGTATATTTTTGAGATTAGTTGTTTATCAGTTGCTTCATTTGCTAATATTTTCTCCCATTCTGAAGGCTGTCTTTTCACCTTGCTTATAGTTTCCTTTGTTGTGAAGAAGCTTTTAATTTTAATTAGAATCCATTTATTTATTTTTGCTTTTATTTCCAGTAATCTTGGAGGTGAATCATAGAGGAACCTGCTGTGATTTATGTCAGACAGTGTTTTTGCCTATGTTCTCCTCTAGGAGTTTTATAGTTTCTGGTCTTACGTTTAGATCTTTAATCCATTTTGCGTTTATTTTTGTGTATGGTGTTAGAAAGTGTTCTAGTTTCATTCTTTTACAAGTGGTTGACTGGTTTTCCCAGCACCACTTGTTAAACAGATTGTCTTCAATCCATTGTATATTCTTCCCTCCTTTGTCGAAGATAAAGTGTCCATAAGTGTATGGATTTATCTCTGGGCTTTCTATTTTGTTCCATTGATCTATATTTCAAATTGCCAGTCTAGGTTCAATACAGGGTACAGGATGCTTGGGGCTGGTGCACTGGGATGACTCAGGGAGATGATATGGGGAGGGTGGTGGGAGGGGGGTTCAGGATTGGGAACTCATGTACACCTGTGGTGGATTCATGTCAATGTATGGCAAAACCAATACAGTATTGTAAAGTAAATTAAAAAAAATAAATAAAAGCACACAAAAGAAGAGGCTTTTTAATTCTTCTTCACTTTCTGCTCAAGCTACCAGCAAATAAGTAGGATAGCCAGAATGTTGACGTTTCTGAGAGCCAACATTTAACAACTTTAAAACTGCTTTTGTCAAGTTCAGAAGACAATTTTCTCAGCAAGTTCTAATTTTTACTATTCTTATCTATAGAAATATAGGGAGAACTGTTTCATAGATTGCAAACTCTAGGCTAATAGGAATAGTTGCTGCTGCTAGGGATATAAATATATCATTTTATAATATATATATATATATATGCACATATATATATGGAGAAGGAAATGGTAACCCACTCCAGTATTCTTGCCTGCAGAATCCCAGGGATGGAGGAGCCTGGTGGGCTGCCATCTATGGGGTCACACAGAGTCGGATACAACTGAAGTGACTTAGTAGCAGCATATATATATATATACACACACTACAGGAGGCATTTCATCTTAAAATATATCTTCTGATGGTTATATTAATGGTGAGGTTACTCAGGGAAAAAGAAGTGAAGAATTCATTCCTTGTTTCCCTATTTCATTCTTTCTTTCCATAATGTGAGTTTACAGTTTCTCTTTGCTGTCCAAGAAGCATGTCTCTCAACTATGGCTGATTACTGGCATAATAAGGATGTGGTGCTCATTTGCAGCTGTATTTTAATGTGTTATTTAGACTTTTTTTCTTTTTATTATATCTATGTATATACACACATATATTACATATCAGTTCAGTTCAGTTCAGTCGCTCAGTCGTGTCCGACTCTTTGCGACCCCATGAATCGCAGCACATGCTGCGATTCATGGGGTCGCAAAGAGTCAGACACGACTGAGCGACTGAACTGAACTGAACTGAAAAGTATTCCATAATTGCATATTCTTTGGTATCTTCTTGTTTGCATTCTCTATGTGCATAATTTTTATGCACCAGTGTTCTAGGACCTGTTAATGGGAAATATGTCTTTTATTGATATTATATCCTCACTGTGGGCCAAAGTTTAAACAATGGCTGCAGTTCCCCCCCCCCCCATAGATATTTGTAAAATCCTAAATCCAAATCAGAAAAGTGCTGTGTAATATAACAGGATATGCATGAGTAGGGGACCCTAACAGCTTTGATTTAAATACCAGACTTGACCTTGAACAAGTCTCATGAGTTCATTTAATTTCCTTTACAGCAAACCAGCAATAATATTTTTTTCCTGACCTCACTCTTTTGCTCCAAAGTAAGAGCTGATATAGGTTAATTGTAAAGAAATGTAAATTACTTAAAGATAATAAAATAGTATTATTACAGTTATTAATTTGCTTAATATATTTTGCAGTTTAATTTTTTGTCCAAGTTGTTTTTAAAATCTGACCAGGCCACATCAGAACAAATTTCCTGGAGTCAGGCTGTTGCTACCCTCTCTATATGAATTTGTGCCCTCCTGGTCCACTCAATCTCTGCCACTCACACAGTTCTAGTTTTTAGTTCTAGTTTTTCAGACATTGTTCCAGCCTGTTCTCTATAGGCATTTGGGTTTATAACATCTGGTTTATATTCATTAACTCTTCCAAGTTATATCTTAGACTCCAGAAAACAATATTCTTACCCAATATTATGCACAACCCCTACAAAATTTTATTCATAAAATAATGATTTAAAATGTTGCTTCTGGTTTTTGAACAGAATTTATATGCTTGTTTTGAAAATGTCTTTAGCATTAATTAAAATCTAAATGTTGCTAATGGATTTTTTTAAATTTTGTTATTCTCAAACTTTTTATAAGGATTTTGTAGGAATTGTTTTTGATTTAGTTTAGAAAAAAGAATAGCATATTATTAAAAGGCTTCTTTTTAATAATGGGGGTTGTGTAATTTCCAAATTGTGATGCTTACTTTTGGTACAAAGAAACTCATATCTGTTGTTAAATGTTTATGCTATAAAATGTCTATGCTTAGGAGAGATTTTGACAAAATTATTTTCATTATTTTCCCTGTTACCTGATTGTTAATATATAACAGGGAGAAATCATGTGTCCTAATTCAAGCCTTCATTTATTCTATCCTCATATCTTTCAGATTTTCATTATTTTAAATTATTCAATTCAGAAGGAGGGAAAGAGGGGGAAGGAAAGAAAGAGAGGGAAATGAGAGATGGAGGAAGGGAAGAAAGAATGGAAGAAAGGAAGGAGAAAAGAGAAAAGGAAGAAAGAAATGCATTATTTGTTTTAATCTAAAGTGTGTGATTTTTTTGGTAATATAATTAACCATTATTTACAATAGCTCAGTTGATAAAGAATCTGCCTGGAATGCAGAAGACTCCAGTTCAATTCCTGGATCGGAAAGAACCCCTGGAGAAGGGATAGGCTACTGACACCAGTATTTTTGGGCTTCCTTTGTGGCTCAGCTGGTAAAGAATTTGCAATGCAGCAGACCTGCATTCGATCCCTGGGTTGGGAAGATCCCCTGGAGAAGGGAAACACTACCCACTCCAGTATGCTGGCCTGGAGAATTCCACAGGCTGTATAGTCCATGAGGTCACAAATAATCAGAATCCACTGAGCGACTTTCACTTTCACAGAAAAAAAAACACGTTAGCTTCTTCACTGTGGGTGATTAACTGATTTTACAAATTTGAAAAGAATAAAATAGTTAATAATACTGGAAGGACTTTTGCAGATTATTTGTTCCAACCTCCATATTTAACCCAGAAAGTTTTAATAACATGTCCAAGGACAGTGGCATAGCTGACTAATGTTCAAGTGAGAAATAAACCAATAAATTCTACATTAGATTTCCAGGCTAGATATCTTTCTGCTATTCAGTTCAGTAGTCTTTGAATTTACATAGCTCTTAACATCTCAGGTCTCGTTTATACCCAGAATGATCATAATATATAGAGGTTTTATTGTTAATCGGGTTATCCTACTTCCTCCCATGAAAAGGAAAATTCAAACCTTACTGTTTTACTTTACCACTTTTACAAAGAGGTGAAAAAGAACCTTGCTATGAACTTTGGAATGATTTTATTTGCTTGAGAGTCAGGTTTCTGTGTGTGAAGATACTAAATTTATCTTGATGTTAGTTACATATTTCCTATGAGGGAATGCATTTTAATTATCTGTGACATAAAAATTAGTGATTAACGATCATTAGCAATAACCTTGAAATATGTAATACATGATGATGCTTCTGAAGTTATACTGATGACTATGTTGGTAAAACAGAATTCATCTGTAACATTTAACTGATTTTAAAGTACATGCTTTATATGAAGCACCTATTTTTTTGCACAGAGCCAAAGGGAATATACGATTTTTTTTAACTTCTATAACTAATTCTTCTGTAGAACATGCAGAAACAATCATGTTCACTTCAAGGCAAAAGCCTAATACAGAAAAAAATGGCAAATAATTTATAGAATTTCTTTGACAATTTATTTTTCTGCCTATTATTGTTCATCTACATTTACAACTGCATGGGCTCATGAACTCCTCTAAATGGATTGCTCCTAGGTAAAATAAAATCTTTTGTGCACCATGTATTAAATATATTTGGACTTACTGTGCAGCTTATGTGAATTTTCAGACTATTAATGTGGCTAGTTAATAATGTTTATTAAACAAAGAAAAAGGAAATACAGATAACTATAGAAAATGTATCTCTGACTTAAAGATATCACACATTCTAGGAGGGAAAGCAGACAAGTAAACAGACAATTGCAATGTGAATATAAAACTGTAAAAAAAAAATAAGGAAACTACTGTCATATACAGAAGAGAGAGTTGGTTAATTCTGCTCAGAGTAATGGAGTTAGCTTTGCCAAAAACTAGACTTTTCAAATCATGGCGCAGAACCCATCAGAGACTCAAAACTCAATGGGTTGCTCAGGTTAGAACTAGGCAATCAGGAAGCAATCCTTCGAACTACAGGTAAGCTCCTGCTGATTTTATGGGCAGGAAGAGAAAGTTGTTATGTCTCTGCAATTTATGGCCTGAAGCTTGCTTGTTACGTGCACATTGGTAGGGCCTCAGGGGACAGATTTCCAGGGCAGTAGCCATGTAGAGATAGTCAAAGCACCACTGTGAACAGGAGGTCTAAAGTGCCAGTTTCCACATACAGAAAGGTGGTCATCCAACAGTCTGAGCCTTTTTTTTTTTTTTTTTGAGTTTACCAAGGGATCATGGCTGGAGCAGAGCACCACTGATTATCTTCACATCCATGTTGCTGACTAGCTGTGCAGCAACAAGAATCTGCAACAGAAGCCTCCCTCTTCCTGCAATATCTCTCCAGTATCATCTGCTATGAAAGTGACATGTGCACACTTTAAAGGTGAAATTCTGAAAGGAATTCCAGCCTTGACTTCAGAGCAGATATTAAAGGGAGCAGTTGAAACTGAAATACAATAAAGTGATAAAGGAAAAAGAGGTATGGGGAAGAAATTAAATATATCTGACACAAAGAAGACCCTGGTTAGTGATAAATTTAGACTTTCTAATCCAATTCCAAATGAAACACACAATTCTCTTAAATATATCAAACTTATATGTGAAAATTCATGGCCTTGTTTTATTTTTGATAATAAAATAATGCTTAGAAATATCAAAGACTTTTTCATATACCCTTGTCTCGCTGAGTCAAAACCATTTGGTCTTATGAAAAACAATACCATACCTCTTTAGGATAATATATTTATTATACAATTAATTATTATCAAGACTTATTATGCTATCTTTAGATTAATGAATCATCTTCTCTGCTTATTGAGAGATTAAGAATCTTCCACTTTAAAATTTCAAGATCATTTTATTAAATATAAGAAGTGAGAAATATAAACAATATTACTTAGTTATTGTAAGTTCAAGCTGTTCAGCAAAGTTACTACTGGGCGAGAAAATTTTATATATTTACATATATATAAGTAATATATATTTGTATGTTATATATGTGTTTATATATACATATATATGTATATATGGCTCAGAGGTTAAAGCGTCTGCCTCCAGTGTGGGAGACCTGGGTTCGAGTCCTGGGTTGGGAAGATCCCCTGGAGAAGGAAATGGCAACCCACTCCAGTATTCTTGCCTGGAGAATCCATATTTTTTATAATGTCACTTAGTTTTCCCTCATCTTGATTTGGTTGAAATTTATTGGATATTTATTGTATGTCATGCAAAGATGAATATTTTACAAGCATTTTCTCATCTAATCTTCAAAACACTCCTCTAGGCCAAGTACTGGGGCCTCCCAGGTGACTCAGTAGGTAGAGATTCTGCCTGCAATGTCAGAGACGCAGGAGACGTGGATTTGATCCCTGAGTCAAGAAGATATCCTGGAGGAGGCCATGGCAACCCACACTCTAGTATTCTTGCCTGGCGGATCCCATGGACTGAGGAGCCTGGTGGGTTGCAGTCCACAGGGTCACAAAGAGTCGGACACGACTGAGTGACTTTACTTACTTACTTACTTATATATGTATATACCCATACATGTGTATGTATGAACATATACATAAAGTCTTATATATATGTGTGGATGTCATTCAGTCGTGTCTGACTCTTTGCAGCCCCGTGGGACTGTAACTCACCAGGCTCCTCTGTGCATGGGGATTCTCCAGGCAAGATACTGGAGTGGGGTGCCATGTCCTCCTTCAGGGGATCTTCATGACCCAGGGATCGAACCTGAGTCTCCCACATTGCAGGTGAATCTTTACTGTCTGAGCCACCAGGAAAGCCCATTACACAGACTACTGCTTCACAAATATTATATGTTAAATTTCTACTTTCAATGAATTTTATCTCCATTAAATATCAGAAGTAAATTTTATATATAATAGATTTGACATGACTATTCACTCTATCTTATTGATGCACAGGATATTTTAAAATATTTATCACATTTTAAGATTTCTATAGGACAGAAAGAATGATGGCTGCAAAGATGATTGTCCTATCCAGAATTTATACATTTTAATCTTTGAAAATCCATAAATTCTCAAATTTCATGCAGAATAAATTATGCAACTTTTCATTATCTATCTGATTACATTTAATCATCCTACAGTGTGTATGTGTAGGTGTACTTATAACTGTGTTCAAATATCTGAAAAATGCAAGATAGAAATATGTCTCAAATTTTTTAAATTTAGAAAATGAACTACTATAATTAAGATTAAACTTAATACATATAACTTTTGGACGTTGTCATTGTCTATAGTCTTTAGTCTGTCATTTCAGAAGTTTTTTGGTCTTCCCAAAATAATAGCATTAAGACTGAGCCTTTAATATAAAATATAATATGAATCAAGACATAGGCATCCTTATTATAGCTAATATAGGAAAATCTGTAATAAAACATATGGCAGACAGATATTGAGCAAATCAAACCTTAATTTTAATAGTGTGCCTTGATAAATTATGTTGATTAAGCAAAATGATATAAAAGCAATATTAGAGTAGCCGTCTGGAGTCAGGCCAGCTCAGTGCCCCTGAGTGGGACTGAAGACATCGTCTACTGTGACTTCCTTTAGGAGAGTCTCTGTAGAGGTGGTCAAGGAGTGTCCAGACTCTCCCACAGGCAGGGTGGTGGTCACCTTTGATTTTTGAGAGCTGCTTTACCGTCTTTTTCCCTAGTATGGTTTCTGTCATTTTGGAGTGCAATGCTGGAGACAAGCAGCTGGCTGAAGAGCTCACCTTTTCTATTTTTGAAAGTGAGATAAGGGGGTCGGGTTGGGGGTCGTTCCTGATTGAGAACTCAGTGATACCGCCGCGGTTTGAATTGGGTGAGAATGGTCTTTGTTCCATGAGCTAACTGAGATAGAAGAACAAGCTCAAAATTTCATGCATGGGTTCTAGATACACATTTTTACCTTTTGGAAAGGAGTAGTCAGGAATAGATGTTCTTTCAGAAAGGAGTGCCTCTGCATTCTTCCAGGCTTCCTAATGAAACCTTCAGGAGAATTTTAGATGGATGTCTTAGCAGAATTTGCTTCCAATGAAACGGTAATGTGAGGAAATGTGCCCATGTAGTTGAAGACTTTAAAAATGTGATGAGAGAAGTTCTTTTTGGTGACTTCGCTTTCTTGAGTCATGCAGTTTGTTCAGGTATTAAGTAGTTTTCGGCTTCCCTGGTGGCTCAGAGGTTTAAGCGTCTGCCTGGAATGCAGGAGACCCAGGTTCAATCCCTGGGTCGGAAAGATCCCTTGGAGAAGGAAATGGCAACCCACTCCAGTACTCTTGCCTGGAGAATTCCATGGAGGGATGAGCCTGGTAGGCTACAGTCCATGGGGTCACAAAGAGTCAGACACGACTGAGTGACTTCACTTCACTTCACTTCACTTCTGGAGTCAAGGAATTTACAGACTAATTGGGAAAAGGAAATGTAGGTAGTTTCTGCCTTTCAAACAGTATGTGCTTAGGTTCAGTTCAGTTCAGTCGCTCAGTCTTGTCCAACTCTTTGAGACCCCATGAATCGCAACACACCAGGCCTCCCTGTCCATCCTTATGGCAGAAAGTGAAGAGGAACTAAAAAGCCTGAAAAATACTGAAAAATATTTTAAGCTTTAATTACCTCTCTCTTATAGAGCATGAGAGTAGATGAATTTTAGCTGTGCTACCAGTTCTAGTGGCAGCACCTCTTCAGTTTCAGCTCAGGAGGGCTACCTATATCCTGGTGAGGGCATTTTTCCTCACCAATATAATGGGAGTTTTCTCATCTGCATATTTATAACACAGCAAGATAGGTGTAAGAGGCAGAGTCAGCATTAGCTGATGATTGATTATATCAATAATTAACATCTTGATGTTTTATCATTTGCATATAGCCAATCACAGACAGGGTATACAAAGCAACAACCCTAGAGAAACCAACTCCAGAAAACGAATTCCTCATTATAGCAAATAGGAATCCTGAACTTTCATGCTCCACGGCGCTTGCTTCCACAACAGATTACCTGCTCTTCCCTTTCCTAAAGCTTCATGGTTTGAGAAAAATCTATTCCAATCAAGTGCCCAAAGCAACAAATGATTAAGATATTGTGGTCTTGAAACTATACCACATAGAAGTGTGTATGAGTTCTGTACATATTAAAAAGGGTTTATCTATTAACATTATAACACAGTTCTCTATATGTCTTAAACTTAAGGATGAAAATATCTTAAAATATAATATTTAATATTATGTATATGACATATATATATTCCTTAATATTTGTTGACCTGAAGTAAACAATATAACAGATATTTATCCAGTAAAGATGGGTTTATTTGGGATCAGCAGATGAATCACATGCAAGTTCCTGGAGGGCAAGAAAAGAACACTTTTATAGTAAGAAAAAGGAGGTTGGGAGAGCTATTGCAAACAGAGAGTTTATGACTTTTCATTGGCTGAGTCCTATCCAGGAAAGAAAATTCTTTCTTTTTCCTGTTGGCTTCTGCTATCATTGCAGGCAGTGAAAGTCTTCTAACTCTGAGGTTTCTCTTCATTAATTTTTATGTATGCTATGTATCCTTTCCAATTAAACACAAGAATGTAAAACTTTAATTTAGTAATTTTTATTTGTGTGTAGATTGCAGGTAAGGTTTCAGAGCACTTCAATTAATAGCCTCTAAGATATGCAGATGAACCAACCTTATGGCAGAAAATGAATAGGAACAAAAAAGTCTCTTGATGAAAGTGAAAGAGAAGAGTGAAAAACTTGGCTTAAAGCTCAACATTCAGAAAATGAAGATCATGGCGTCTGGTCCCATCACTTCATGGCACATAGATAGGGAAACAGTGGAAACATTGTCAGACTTTATTTTATTGGGCTCCAAAATCACTGCAGATGGTGACTGCAGCCATGAAATTAAAATACGCTTACTCCTTGGAAGAACAGTTATGACCAACCTAGATAAGATATTCAAAAGCAGAGACATTACTTTGCCAACAAAGGTTCATCTAGTTAAGGCTATGGTTTTTCCAGTCATATATGGATGTGAGTTGGACTGTGAAGAAAGCTGAGCACCAAAGAATTGATGCTTTTGAACTGTGGTGTTGGAGAAGACTCTTGAGAGACCCTTGGACTGCAAGGAGATCCAACCAGTCCATTCTAAAGGAGATCAGGCCTGGGTGTTCATTGGAAGGACTGATGCTAAAGCTGATACTCCAGTACTTTGGCCACCTCATCCAAAGAGTTGACTCATTGTAAAAGACCCTGATGCTGGGAGGGATTGGGGGCAGGAGGAGAAGGGGATAACAGAGGATGAGATGGCTGAATGGAATCACCAACTAGATGAACATGAGTTTGAGTAGACTCCTGGAGTTGGTGATGAACAGGGAGGCCTGGCATGCTGCAATTCATGGGGTCGCAAAGAGTGAGACATGGCCGAGTGACTGAACTGAACTAAACTGAAGATAAAGTAGACTTTAATGTGTAATCACATTAATATATACTGAAATATTGTAAAGCAAATGACAATGTATTACTACAAATAGCTACAAAAGTAAATATATTTGAATTTGAGTGTTGATAAATAATCAATATTAAGAGTTTTATCTTTTTACAGGCCAAATGTGGTATCAATCATAGATCAAATATTAGTTATTCTGCTACTTTCTGGAAATATCTTTAAAGAAACAAAGCAATAGACAAGAAAACTCAGCAAACTTGAAAATATCAAACGGCAGTGATCATTGTAGTGATATCAAACTACTGAAAACTCTCCTTGAACAGTGTAAAATGTGCATGAGGAGAAACTGGTGTTTTCAGTTTAAAAAATTGAATTTATGTACATGTCTGCTTGATGTAAGATAATAATTCATAATAATTAATAATATTGTTAAATGTATTCCTCTTTAAAAATTGAGTTAACATTTGAAAGTCTACAAATGTTTGTGAGTTCATTAGTATTTTCTGCCAGACTATACATCATAAGAAAAAAATTCAACTGAATGACTTTCCAGTGCAGACAACAAAAAGCTTTTATAAACACATTAATGATGGAAATAGTGTTTTCACTCAGTATGTACTGAAGCATAATGAAGTTAGGCCTCCAAACCAAAATATATTTTCCCTCAGGGGAAAACAATCATTCAAATAACCATTGATTTGTTACCTAGTACCTTTACACTTTATGATGAGCCCTTTCAAAGCATGCTGATCTTACTTATCTAATAATTAATAATGCATATAGGAAAAGAAAAAAATATCATTTCCCAGGAAATATTTGCCTTATCAAGCACTGAAATTTTGTGTGTCTTTAATGTATGCTTACAGATCAAAACATCATTGAATTACAAATGTTAACATATTCATAAATTTGTTTTAATCATGTTTACTTAGAAATAAATAGTGATCATAAGACATGTTATCAGTTCAGTTCAGTTCAGTCGCTCAGTCATGTCCGATTCTTTGCGACCCCATGAATCGCAGCAAGCCAGGCCTCCCTGTCCATCACCATCTCCCGGAGTTCACTCAGACTCACGTCCATCGAGTCTGTGATGCCATCCAGCCATCTCATCCTCTGTCGTCCCCTTCTCCTCCTGCCCCCAATCCCTCCCAGCATCAGAGTCTTTTCCAATGAGTCACCTTCGCATGAGGTGGCCAAAGTACTGGAGTTTCAGCTTCAGCATCAGTCCTTCCAAAGAAATCCCAGGGTTGATCTCCTTCAGAATGGACTGGTTGGATCTCCTTGCAGTCCAAGGGACTCTCAAGAGTCTTCTCCAACATCAAAGTTCAAAAGCATCAATTCTTCAGTGCTCAGCCTTCTTCACAGTCCAACTCTCATATACATACATGACCTTTGGAAAAACCATAGCCTTGATTAGACGGACCTTTGTTGGCAAAGTAATGTCTCTGCTTTTCAATATGCTATCTAGGTTGGTCATAACTTTTCTTCCAAGGAGTAAGAGTCTTTTAATTTCATGGCTCCAGTCACCATCTGCAGTGATTTTGGAGCTCCCCAAAAATGAAGTCTGACACTGTTTCCACTGTTTCCCCATCTATTTCCCATGAAGTGATGGGACTGGATGTCATGATCATTTCTGAATGTTGAGCTTTGAGCTTTAAGCCAACTTTTTCACTCTCCTCGTTCACTTTCATCAAGAAGCTTTTTAGCTCCTCTTCACTTTCTGCCATAAGGGTGGTGTCATCTGCATATCTGAGGTTACTGATATTTCTCCCGGCAATCTTGATACCAGATTGTGTTTCTTCCAGTCCAGCGTTTCTCATGATGTACTCTGCATATAAGTTAAATAAGCAGGGTGACAGTATACAGCCTTGACATACTCCTTTTCCTATTTGGAACCAGTCTGTTGTCCATGTGCAGTTCTAACTGTTGCTTCCTGACCTGCATACAGATTTCTCAAGAGGCAGGTTAGGTGGTCTGGTATTCCCATCTTTTTCAGAATTTTCCACAGTTNTATCTGAGGTTATTGATATTTCTCCCGGCAATCTTGATTCCAGCTTGTGTTTCTTCCAGTCCAGCGTTTCTCATGATGTACTCTGCATATAAGTTAAATAAGCAGGGAGACAATATACAGCCTTGACGTACTCCTTTTCCTATTTGGAACCAGTCTGTTGTTCCATGTGCAGTTCTAACTGTTGCTTCCTGACCTGCATACAGATTTCTCAAGAGGCAGGTTAGGTGGTCTGGTATTCCCATCTTTTTCAGAATTTTCCACAGTTGATTGTGATCCACACAGTCAAAGGCTTTGGCATAGTCAATAAAGCAGAAATAGATGTTTTTCTGGAACTCTCTTGCTTTTTCCATGATCCAGCGGATGTTGGCAATTTGATCTCTGGTTCCTCTGCCTGTTCTAAAACCAGCTTGAACATTAGGGAGTTCACGGTTCACATATTGCTGAAGCCTGGCTTGGAGAATTTTGAGCATTACTTTACTAGCGCGTGAGATGAGTGCAATTGTGCGGTAGTTTGAGCACTTTTTGGCATTGCCTTTTTTTGGAATTGGAATGAAAACTGACCTTTTCCAGTGCTAAACGTTAGCTATTACTATTTTATAGGAATTAGTCGTTTCAGTTTGAGCGTTGCCTTTCTTTTAGGGTTTAGGACAATAACTATATGACTTAGGAAAGGGAGAGATGGAAGGTGGGAGTTTGAGCCCAGGGACTTAGGCAAAAGCTGATAATAATACAAAACAACAAACTCTCTTCTCAAGCCGCCAGAATAAACTTTACTTGGTAATCAGAGCAGAATCCCAGGCGCCACAGCTTCCCTGCAAAGCCGCCAACACCCAAAGCAGGGCCCTCAGAATCCCCCAGCAGAGGGCATTTCGACCAGGGAGGAGCCTGAAGAGGGCCTCAGCACAGACTTTTACGTCACAAAATTCTCCGGGAGTTGACCTGGCGACTTCCACGCTCCGAGAGACGCTTTACCCCGCGAAGTGTGCCTGTGTTTCTGCTCTGCGTGGGTCCAGCAGCGGTCCCCAGGGGGCGTCCTCGCACCCACCACGCTTACCTGCGCTGGCGGACTGCAGCCTCCGCCCGCTCTGTGGAAATCAGCACCCAACCCCGCGGCTCGGGGGCGTGGCTCTAGCGGAGGCCCCACCCCGCCGTCCCCATTGGCTGAGGCTGCCCGGGGCCGGGGTCTGCGCGCCCCAGTCCGAGACCCCGCAGCTCCGCCCCAACGCGGTTACATGGGGAGCTGGAGAAGATCCGGTGCTTGAGGAGCGAGCTTCTGCTCCTGGGAAGCCCCGTCAGGGGCCATGGGGGGACAGGTGAGACTGCCGCCCGGAGAGCCCTGCCGAGAAGGTGAGTGTCTGCTCCGGACCGGAGGACTTGGCGTCCGGGTGGCGATGAGACCGGGCGGGCGGTCGCGGGTACTTGTGGAGTCCAGAAGGGGAAACGCCGACTCTTAACGTACTCATTCTCATTCATACATTTATTCATTCACTCAGCTGGTCAACAGATATTTATTGGTGCCAACAATATGCCAGACTCTATGGGAATGCCTGAGTCGAACAAGATATACGTGGCTTCCCACTCCCACTCCAGAAGACAGGTCCACGTAAATTATGGAGAGTTGAATGTCTTGACGGGGTGTTCAGGGTGCTGTGGGAAGACTCCCAAGTTTCATCCGAGAAAGACGCTTCCACTGACTCAGACTCACTTCCAGAGTCCGTGGTCGACGTCATCCCTTGGGCAGAGGGCGCGGCCGTGGAGCCGGGGGGCGTCCAGTCTTGCGCCCAGCGCAGGCTTGGCGAAGCTCAAGAACGGTAGAGGGTCAGGCGCCCTGAACACCCTCGGGGGAGGACGCTGGACAAGGCTGGGCTGCCCACCTCTCTCCTCTTTCTCTGAGAGGTGAAAACGCCTCCAACCTCAGTAGCCTCGCGTCTGACTCGCTGCAGAGTCACTTGGCTGCTTAAGCCGAGACCGGAACTGGGCGCGATCATTTGTTGGTTTCTCACTGCTCTGTGGCCTGGGTTTCTGCCCACACCCTCTTCGGGTAAAGTCTTAGGGCGCCGCCACTTACCCTTTGCTCCTGAGCTTTCTACAACTTCAGTACCGAAGGCGCATGTAACTCGGGATGAAACTAAGGACCTGGGGACCAGGCAGGCGGGGAGGGGGCGCGGGCGGACAGTTTGTATCAGGAGAAATCAGTTTTCAGTTTGTACAGAGTCCAGAGGAAAGCTGATTTCTGATTTACCCAGTAAGGATGTAAAGAGGGAGGGGGCAATGAGAGGCGTGGCAAGAACTCTACCTTCCCCAAACTGCGGGCAAATCCCTCGAGTTTCTCTTTCCTTGGCTCTCCCAGCTGATTCCTTGATGTGGAGAAGTATTGTCTGTTTTGTTTTTAAGGCAGAAAGCAGTGAACAAGTCAGAACGATGCCAGGAAGAGAAAGAACGGACACAGAGTAAAATGCCTGAACAATTCACAAACTATTAGAAAGTTGTAGTTTTGAAAGTGGTTATGAAGGCAGTAGGATCTAGAATTATTTCCTAGATAGTCAATCTTTGTCTAAAGAATTCCTAAACCAGTAAGTCAGACTGTTACTAACACATCCACCCTTGTTTACCCAAGGATCTGTAAGGAGGATGTGTGAATTACCCTGCTTGTTTGAACTTAGGGATGATTTTCCTGCTTTGCTCATATATTTAGTTCCAACAAGAAATGTTCAAGCTCCGTGTTTAATCATTGTTTTTAGTCGTTAAGCTCTGTAAGACTCTTTGTGACTCCATGGACTGTAGCCACCATGCTCCTCTGTCCATGGAATTCTCCAGGCAAGAATACTGGAGTGGGTTGCCATTTCCTTCTCCAAAAGATCTTCCCAATTGAGGGATGGAACTCAAGTCTCCTGCTTTGGCAGGTTGATTCTTTACCTCTGAACCACCAAGGAAGCCCTCCATGTTTAATACCAAGGGTTAACTGTGGTAATTAATTGTGTGGGACTCTGGGGGCATCACAAACTCAGTGGACATGAGTTTGAGCAACCTCGGGGAGATGGTGAAGGACAGGGAATCTTGGTGTGCTGCAGTCCATGAGGTTGCAAAGAGTTGGACACATGACTGAGAGACTGAACAACAGCTGGGGGAAAGGACTTGAGAGAAATCAGAATTGTTATCAGTGAAACTTCCCTGGTGACTCAGTGGTGAAGAATCTGCCTGCAATGCAGGAAATGCAGATGACTCCAATTCGATCCCTGGATCAGGAAGATCGCCTGGAGGAGGGAATGGCAACCCACTCCAGTCCTTTTGCCTGGAGAATCCCACGGACAGAGGATCCTGGTGGGCTGCAGTCCATGGAACTGCAAAGAATCAGTCATGACTGAAGCAACTGAGCACACAGGCAGTCTTCTCAGCTATGACACCCTCCTTAAGTCTTTCTTCATCTGTAAATTGAGAATAATTCCTACAGTTTAGAGTTTGAGGAGTAGATGCAGGTGGGATTACATATGAAGCAAACACTTCAGAGTCTGACCTGAAATGGAGTAAAGGATCCATTTTTCATTTGTTCATTTATTCAAATAACATTAACCTAGGTCCCATGTGTCAAAATGTTGGCCTAGGTTCTATTAATAGAACAGAGAGATTTGCAAGACAGTCTGGGCCTAGAGGCCCAAATAATTGAATAAGTCTTCATAATTAGGAATCAAACCAAGTACAAAATTATGAGACTTTGTTTTTTGTAGATGCCCATCTGTATTCTCTGGCCTCTTGGACGCAATGGTATATGTTAATGATTCTGATATTTTACTCTTAAAAAAACCATATCATAAACATTTCTCAAAATTCCACCAAATGAATATAACTTTTATTAGCAGGACAAGCTGTATTTTATATATAAAATATAGCTTCTTTTATATTACACTAAAATAGATTTTCTCCAGATTTCTACAAGAAAGTTAAAAGCATAAGTTTTTTTTTTTTTTTCCAAGTTTAAGTGCTCTAAGTGCGGAAATTTAAGTGCTGTAAGCTAGTAAAAAGTCTTCACTAAAGGTTGTTCAGAAAACAATATGTTATTAATTCCAGCAATTTATGTAGGAAATCTGATGGTCAACAGTCCTCACAGAGTATTTGGCTTCTAAGAATACTGATAGTGGGATGATCTTGTTTAGAGATACAAATTTTTAACTTAAAAAAAAAAATCAACAGTATCTGCTCAATTTTATTTGGATTAATTGAAATAATGGGCTTCTTACCCAGTCCTATCACAGTTTATTTCCAAACTTCCAGTTTATAGCAAAATTATTTCTCATTCTGCTCCAAATTTTCTCTCCATTTCTGCTCCAAATTATTTCTCATTCCTATTCTACCCTCCTTATTATTGTCTTTTTGTTAGTTTTCTCAATAAAATTGTCAGTTTGCATGAGAACAGAGACCTGTTTACCTGTCTTGTTGATCACTGTCTCCTACATTCCTAGAACAGGCCGGGCACACAGAAAGTATAATAAGAATTTAAGTGTTGATGAATGGTTACCTAACATGGTGCCTTGTATGGTAGTTTGGGCTTCCCAGATGGCGCTAGTGGTAAAGAACCCGCCTGCCAATGCAGGAGACACAGGAGATGCAGATTCAATCCCTGAGTCTGGAAGATCCCTTGGAGAAGGAAATGGCAACCCACTCTAGTATTCTTGACTGAAGAATTCCATGGACAGAGGAGCTTGGCTGGCTACAGTCCTTAGGGTCACAAAGAGTTAGACACAACTGAAGTGACTTAGCACACACATGGTAGTTTGTTGAATAAATGAAATAGATCTGTGGATATACAGAGTTGTTACAAAGCCATAATTAAGCTGTAAGAGGACATTTGTTTGGTTGGCAGTGTTAAATTGTACAGTGGAAAGTGATAAATTAGGTTGGAAAGGCAGAAAAGGTCTTTTTAAGGAGGTGAGAGTTGAGTGAAGAGGAGTTAGCCATACCAGCCGCTACTAGGACTAAGTAACAAGTAAAGGCTACTTACTTAAAAGCTTCTAAAATGAGAAGAAATTAAGCCTATTAAAGAAAGAAGGGAAAAATTAGGAAATGAGGTTACAGAGATACATGGAGGCAGGATTCTATAGGCCATTTTAGACTGGTGGGGATTTTGGATTTTTTCTGAATGGAAAGGGAAGCCATTATAGAATTTTTGAAGGAGAAGTAACACAAAAGGATGGACTTAACTAAAGGCTTATCTCACCTGAGCTTATGTCTTACTACTCTTTGGCCTCATCTCATAACATCTCTCTTCTCTCATCAGTCAACCTGGCTAGTAAACTTCCTTTTACCCTCCTCAAGTAAATTCCCACATCTGGGTGTTTGCATTTACTTTTAGCAGAGAGGTTTTTCTATTCAATGCTCTCTCTTAAAAAATACTCCTTTATGCTGCTTTTACTCCTTTCCATGGCAGTCAACATATTCTGTAGTTTTTAGTTCACTTGCTTATTTTCCCCCATTAGAATGACTGTAGTAGAGCAGGAATTTACTCACAGGTGTAACCCCAGCTTCTAGAAAATGCCTGACAGATGGTAGACACTCAATAAAAATATATTGAATCAGAGAATGAAAAGTGTTGTTTCAGGGAATGAGTGAGAGAGAGTAATGCAACGTAATATCAGAGGTGAGCAAGCTTCAGAACATCGCAGGTTGCAGGATGCTTGGGGCTGGTGCATGGAGATGATCTGGAGGGATGATGTGGGATGGGAGGTGGGAGGGGGGTTCATGTTTAGGAGCTCATGTACACCCAATAAATTAAATTTTAAAAAATTAGAAATTTAAATTTTGTTATAGCTGCCATGAAAAATCAACCAGGGGAGTGATGTAATCTGATTCACACTGGCTGATATTTGGAGAATAAATTGTAGGAGACAGAAGAGATTTCATTCATTCTTTCCTTCGCTAATATAAACAGGCAAGTGTATCAGTCAGCTAGGGGCTTCCCTGATGGCTCAGCAGTAAAGAATCTGGTTGCAAGGCAGGAGATGTGGGTTTGATCCCTGGGTTGGGAAGATCTCCTGGAGAAGGAAATGGTAACCCACTCCAGTATTCTTGCCTGGGAAATCCCATGAACAGAGGAGCCTGGCTGGCTACAGTCCATGGGGTTGCAAGAGTCAGACACAACTTAGCGATTAAACCACCAAACCACCACTGTCAGTCAGCTATTGCTGTATTACACACAACCCAAACTCTGGGATGCTCAGGCTTCGGTTGTTGCCGCCCCCAGGCTCTAGAGTGCAAGATCAATAGTTGTGGTGCACAGGCTTAGTTGCTCCAAGGTATGTGGGATCTTCCAGGAATAGGAATCCTCCTGTGCCGCCTACATTGGCAGGCAGATTCTTCACCACTGAGCCACCAAGGGAGCCGGTGTTACTCTTTATAGACAATAAGACTTGAAAAAGCTATTTGAAGCATTTCATCTTTCTATAAACAACAATAAATTTTAACTGACTTTATGTGTACTTTTTGTTCTTATATTTCTGAAATAGAATAGTAGATTGGGAATTGGATTATTTGGCCCTGATTTTGGCTGTTACGTGGCTTTGCCAAGTCACTTAATATCTTGGCATCAATTTCTTTAAGATATCTTCCAGATACAAGTGCCTATGAATTTAGAGCTGGTCCATCAGTGATATTTATGAACTACCAGAATTATAAGTAAATTACTCTAGAAACCAAGATAGCTTATTGTCAAACCCAAAGGTACTGAAGGGATCTTTGGACTCCTTGAGTCCAACTCCCTAATTTGAGAGATGAAGAAACTGAAGTCAAGAGTGATGATTCAACTTTCCCAAGATTATAGACAATTAGTAATGGAGTTTAAGGTGGGAAAAGGCATATAATCCTATAGAAAATTTGACTTTGTTGTTAAATGTTTAAGTGTGTGTAAGAAGACATTCACACCTGTACCTAGAAGATACATCTTAAGTTGAATCATATGAAACTGCTATTTTCTGTTGGGTCAAAAACTGTCAAATATCATCAACTTCATTTGGTTTAATATAATTGAGAATGTTAACAGCACTGTTTGTAAAAACAAAAACGCAGCAAATTACCCAAATGTCCACAAACTATAAAATAGAAAAATTACTGGTGAGATAGTCATAAAGCGGAAGTCTATAGAACAGTAGGGAAAAAGGCAAGCCTTACAGTCAGAACATCAAGAATGGTAAATCTCAAAAGCAAGCAAATCACCAGAGAATGCATACTATATGATTACATTTTTAGAAAGTGCAAAAGGAGGAAAATGAAACAATTTATTATTTAAAGATAATCTTATAGGGGAAATTTCTCTCTCTCTCTTTTTTTTTTTTTTGGCCATTCCCCATGGCATATAGGATCTTAGTTCCTTGAGCAGGGATTGAATCCATGTCCCTTGAAGTAGAAGCTCCAAGTCTTAACCAGTGGATTAGCAGGGAAGTCCCAGGAAATCTTTTTTTTTTTTTTAAGCAAGGACTATTAGACAGAAAATCAGATTAGTTGTTACCTTGAGGGGTAATGTTTTATTTCGTAAATTAGGTGGTTGATACATTGGTGTATATTATTTCTTTATAACTGACACATATTTCCTAAATGTTATTCAATATTTAAAACAATATATCATAACATTAAAGAAATGATACATGCTCTTTGCTGACAGGAGTATAAATTGGTATAGACACTTGAAAGCGCTATTGGCAGTGTCTATTAAAATGAAAAAGAAGGAATGTAATAGATTTTCTGTGTTAGATAAAGTTTGGATTAAACTCCTGGAGAATTACTTTGCTTACTATAATCTTAAGAAGCTACCTCAATTTTGAGATCTCTAATTGCTCTGAAACCCTCCAGTGTCCCTGCCCACATATGCTGCTTCCTCCATCCCTCCCCTCCTGCCCTACAGCACTCCATACCCACCTACCCACCAGTCACTCCCTCATTCGTTCATATCTGCCGTGGCCTCCCTCTTTCATATGCTCCCCAAACATAAAACAATTTAAGTTCTAAGGTCAGTAACTAGACAAGATTTTATTATTTTTCCTGCCATAAAACATGCAACATTAATGTTCATTTACAATGAGAACTTACAAAAGGCAGCAAAGATTATTTGCACTCCCTTATCATCCTCTACCCCACGCCCCCTAAAATGTTGGAAACATTTTGCTGTGTAAACAGTTCAGAAAGAGTATTGTTCCACTGGAATGAGATCCACCCACACT
Source organism: Oreotragus oreotragus (assembly GCA_006410675.1). Classification (NCBI taxonomy): domain Eukaryota; kingdom Metazoa; phylum Chordata; class Mammalia; order Artiodactyla; family Bovidae; genus Oreotragus; species Oreotragus oreotragus. The sequence goes on from SJYX01022420.1 coordinate 164,888, forward strand.
GTTTCCAGATATAAAGTTTTGGAATGGTTATGTTAACTACATAGTAAATGATACTGATGCAGCCATGGAATTTTCTGTCCAGTTCAGTCAGATGTTTTCACGGAAATTCATGTAATCAAAATTCTTACTACTAAAAATTACTTTGGTAGTAATTGGGGGTTAGATGAGATGAACAATGTCCAGGACTAGATTGCTTGCGGCTAGCTTATGTGAATGGAGAAGGAAATGGCAACCCACTCCAGTGTTCTTGCCTGGAGAATCGCAGGGACGGCGGAGCCTGGTGGGTTGCCATCTATGGGGTCTCACAGAGTCGGACATGACTGAAGCGACTTAGCAGCAGCAGCAGCAGCTTATGTGAAAATTTGCAGCAGTTCTTACTAAAATAACCAGCCTGAAAAATTCCTCAGTTACGATAAACTATCCCTGAAGTAATATAATTCTCCTTGGAATATTTAGAAGTTTTGTCTCAGAATTTATCCAATATCTCTGAATCAAAGTTGGTTCATTTTCAAATTACAGAGATAAATGAAATAATAACCATGAAAAAACTGAATTCAATTATTTTGCCTTTTGCTAGACTTGAACTTAATAGTTGTTTCTCAACTGTATGTGTGGTAAAATTCACATAACTCATACTGCTTCTAGGGCTTCCCAGGTGGTGCTAGTGGTAACGAACCTGCCTGCCAGTGCATGAGACAAAAGATGTGCAGGTTTGATCTGTGGGTTGGGAAGCCACTACAGGAGGACATGGCAGCCCACTCCAGTATTCTTGCCTGGAGAATCCCATGGACAGAGGAGCCTGGTGGGTTACAGTCCATACGGTTGCAAAGAGTTGGGCAAGACTGAAGCAACTTAGCACGCATGCACACATACTGCTTTGCCCCAGAGGCACAGATCCCACTATTAAAGTTTTGTTTCTAAGACAACATTAAGTCAAACTATCTTTTGTTGTTTACGTGCTTTCTTAAGATTTTTGAGATGTAAAGCTGACTTTATTTCACTGAATCCTAAAATTTGTTTTTGCCCATTTTTGTTCAGGGTAAGTCACGCTAGGAAAATATGTCTTTCAAATGGAAAAAACAGTTGAGAAGATAGAAAACCTAGTCACAGGGTCACTGTGTTGGCAGCTTTTCAAATGGAGAATAGATTATAAAAATCTCTTAAACAGTAAAAAATGTTTTCATTCGGTGTTTTAGTATTTAGCTCTCACCTCCCCAAAAAAGGCAGTTATAATAATGGGTCTGGTGAGGTGGATTTACATGCTTATTTGAATCCTCTTCAAGGGAAAGAAAAAAAAAAGGCCAACTGATATTTAATTCATTTTTCTATTAGAGTCTATTTTATTAAGGAGGAAGTGAATTAGACTTGAAAAATTATTCTCTATGGGGAAAGTGGTCTAGAAAACTAGACCCACTTTTAAACACACTTTCTGAAATGCACATCAAGTGGGTTAGCTCAGTTTCCTGTAACATGGTGGTTTCTAGTCTGGTGGGGTTGCTGTGCTCTTTCCTACTTTCGGGCATTGTACACCCACTGATACTTTCTGGGAAACACACTGATGGAGAGAAGTGGATGCGCCGGGGAGGGGGCTGTAATGAACTGCTGAGCCCAAGCCAGGGCGCACAGCTCCTTGATGCTCCAGCAGAGAACCAAGTATGGCTAGACTTCCCATTCAATAAAAGGAATCCAGACTTTGATGTGAAGTTTGTCATGCTTAGATGATGACAGCATAAGCACTTTGCAAACACCGTGAAGAACTTGTGTGTGTGAGAGACAGAATGTGTCTGCCAGCCCGTGGATCACGTGCTGGAGACTGCCCATCAGGCAGTAAGAAAGTGTGTTAGTAGAGAAAGAAAGTTTCTATTTCTTGGAGAAAGAAAGAAAATGTTAATTCATCTCCCTTTCGTCGGTTGACATCTCCCTCTTTCCCTTTTTCCAGGCGATGTGCTGTCCCTGAGCTGTCCGAATGCCTCCCAGGCTTGGTGTGAGATCACACGTGTGTCACAGCTGCTGGCTTCTCCTGTCCTCTACAGGGACCTGAATTCCAGCATAACCAACCTGAGCGTTTCTACAAACACAGAGAACAAATACAGCCTTTATATAGGCCTGGTACTGGCAATAAGTTCCAGTATTTTTATTGGCTCCAGTTTCATCTTGAAAAAAAAGGGCCTCTTGCAACTGGCCAAAAAAGGTGTCACTAGAGCAGGTAAGAGACAAATGCAACTAATTCAAGTTTCAAATTGCAGAGATAATCGTATTGTGAGTCCGCGGTGCTATGAGAATTTCAGAGAATTTCCCTGGCTCTGTCTTAGCCCCTATCTCTGTTCTCAGCAGTTTCCAGGATTGAACCAGTTGTGTCTCCTTTAGGGTGAGACTAAAACTCAAGAGGTTTAGCGTGTGGAATGAGTTATTCTTTCATAACCTTGTTGTTGTTCAGTCGCTAAGTCATGTCTGACTTTTTGCAACCCTGTGGACTGCAGCATGCCAGGCTTTCCTGTCCTTCACTGTCTCCAGGAGTTTGCTCAAACTCACATCCATTGAGTCAGTGATGCCATTCAACTGTCTCATCCTCTGTCACCTCCTTTTCCTCCTTAGTCTGAGATTTCAGGATTTAAAGTCAGATCAGGCTAAACACATTAGGGGGTTTTCTTAAAATCCAAACATCCTTGTACAATCTCTGACCTCACCTCCTGCCTAAAGTGAACCATGCTACCTCTCCAGCTTCATCTTCTGCTGCCCTCCCTGCCGCCTGCTTTTCGCTGGCTCTTGGAATTTACTAAGTTCTTTCCCACCTCAAGAGACAGGGGTTCAATCCCTGGGTCGGGAAGATCCCCTGGAGTAGGAAATGGCAACCCACCCAGTATTTTTGTCTGGAGAATCCCATGAACAGAGGAGCCTGGTGGGCTACAGTCCATGGGGACAGCAAAGACTCAGGAATGACTGAGCACAGCATGGCTGGGACAGCTTCCCACCCCAAGGTCTTTTCCTTTGCCTGCAACTCTCTTCTCCCTGCCCGTCACTTGGTGACTCATCCTTCAGACTTCAACTAAACAATAACCCCTCCAGAATGGCCTTCTTGACCATCCTCTTTGGGAAGCTCTCACTCACCTCCACCCCTGCTATTATTGCACTAAGGGTTTCCTTCACTGTCCCTGGAATAATTTGTCATTGTACGTTTATTGTTTATTTACTTGTTGCCAACAGGCTTGTTTATCAATAGTAGATTCACAAAAGCAGGAACCTTCCCCAGCATAGAGGTTGGCACCCAATAAGTATTGTCAGGTCAATAAATGGACAGCAGTAGAATTAGGTTACTATTTGCAGTGACATTTCAGAAGCTGTTAGCTCTACTTGACTGTCCTTCATTAGCCATGAATTTTCTATTCATTCTTATCAAGAATAATGTCTTTAAAAAGCTAAATATTGTTCTAAGATCCATGGAGGATAATAAATTGTTATGAATGACACAAACAAGTTTATAGAAGAGTACTATTGAGGGGACACTGAATAAAATAGTTTAGCATTTAAAAAGATAGACAAAATAAAAGGTAATTGAAAAATCGAATAAGTCCGTGCAGCAGTTTATTGCACAATTTTAAAAGTGGCATTTCAGTCCACTAGAGAAAGGATGAATTATTTAATCGAAAGTATGGAGACAACTGGCAAAAACTAGAGGAGAAAAATGTAAGAGTTATACTTTATACCATTTTTCACAATAGATTTCACAGAGTTTAAGTTAAAATAATTTTTTTAATCCTAAAAGAAAGTCTTCCTAAGCATAAAGATAAAGGAGGAAACAATTCTATATGAAGAAAGAGGTTATCTGGATTGACCAAAAAAAAAAAAAANGATGAATTATTTAATCGAAAGTATGGAGACAACTGGCAAAAACTAGAGGAGAAAAATGTAAGAGTTATACTTTATACCATTTTTCACAATAGATTTCACAGAGTTTAAGTTAAAATAATTTTTTTAATCCTAAAAGAAAGTCTTCCTAAGCATAAAGATAAAGGAGGAAACAATTCTATATGAAGAAAGAGGTTATCTGGATTGACCAAAAAAAAAAAAAAATCCTACTTGAAAACACCTTTAACTGAAACTGAAAAGGAAATGACATGTAGGGGAGAAAATTTCAAAATATATGACAAAGGGTGGTTAGGATCCACAATATATAAAGAGTGACTATAGTTGATTATCCCAGGAAAAGGAAATGGCAGCCCACTCCAGTATTCTTGCCTGGAGAATCCCAAGGACAGAGGACCCTGGCAGGCTACAGTCCATGGGCTCTCAAAAAAGTCAGACATGACTTAGGTGTGACTAAACAACAACAGTGGTTGATAAGAAACAGATTAGTACCTAACAGAAACAACAAAGCACATAAACAAGGAGCTCACAGAATATGAACTGTAAGTCAATCCAGTTCTTGCCTGGAGAATCCCAGGGATGGGGGAGCCTGGTGGGCTGCCGTCTATGGGGTCACACACAGTCGGACACGACTGAAGCGACTTAGCAGGAGCGGCGGCAAACATACTTAAGTAAATGTTAATTCACTAGTATCCAAAGAGATATCAACTATGTAACAATGGGCTCCAGGGTTGTTGCCTACTATTTTAACAAGATTTGGTTTTTCTTTAAAAAATAATGCCCTATGCTGCTAAGGGAATTTGAGAAATAAATAGCTTTCTCAAACAGTGCTGGAAGCAATATAAATGGGTACAAACTTTGCTGAGAGAAATTTGGGAAAGTTTAAAATGTTACCATCTTAAAATCTAATAATTCTACTTCTGGGAATTTATCTTAAGAAGTGAATGAAACTATATTAATCAAAATAGCATCATATTGGCACAAAAACAGACATATAGATCAATGGAACAGAGATAACCCACACATCTACAGTCAATTATTTTATTATAAAGCAAGCAAGAATATATAATGGAGAAAAAACAGTTCCTTCAATATGTGGTGTTGGGATAACTGGACAAGGAAATTAGAACATTCCCTCACACCATATACAAAAATAAACTCAAAATGGTTTAAAGACCTAAATATAAGATGTGACACCATAAAACTCCTAGAGGAGAACATACGCAAAACATTCTTGGACATAAATCATAGCAATATTTTTATATCAGTCTCCCAAGGCAAAAAAATAAAACAAAAATAAACAAATAGGACCTAATCAAACTTAAAGCTTTTGCATAGCAAGGGAAACCATCAACAAAACAAAAAAGACAACCTGTGTAATAGGAGAAAGTATTTGCAAACAGTGACCAACAAGGAGTTAATATCCAAAATATACAAATAGCTCATACAACTCAATATCAAAACAAACAACCCAATCAAAAAATGGCAGGACACTTAAGTAGACATTTTTCCAAAGAAGACATTCATATAACCTATAGACACATGAAAAGCTGTTCAATATCACTAATTATCAGGGTAATGCAAATCAAAACTATAGTGAGGTATTATCCCACCCTGGTCAGAATAGCCATCATTAAAAAGCCCACAGACAAATGACTGGAGAGAGTGTGGAGAAAAGGGAACCCTCCCATGCTGTTGGTGGGAAGGTTAATTGGTACAGCCACTATGGAAAACGATTGGAGGTTTCTTAGAACATCAAAAATTAAATCTTGCCATTTACACCAACACAGATGCACCTAGAGAATATAATACTAAGTCAAACAGAGAAAGACAAGTATATATTACTTATATGTGGAATCTACAAAATAATGCAAATGAATGTATGTATATGTGTGTGTATGTGTGTGTGTGTGTGTGTGTATAAAAGAGAACCAGACTCACAGACATAGAAAACAGACTTATGGTTACCAAAGGGAAGGGGATGAATTAGAAGTATGATATTAAGACATACAAACTACTGTACCTAAAATAGATGAGAAACAAATATTTCCTGTATAGTGTATAGAACTACATTCAACATCTTGTAATAACCTATAATGGAAATTAATCTGAAATATATATTATTTATATAACTGAATCACTTTGCTGTACACCTGGAACTAATACAAAATTATAAATCAAGTATATTTCAATTTCTTAAGAATTAAACACATCCAATATAAGCATTATGGCCTATAAAGTAAAAGAGTTTTTTTAAAAAAAAAAGAGTGACTAAGAATTCAACCTAGGTTTACATATCTGGATGTTTATAATATTTAAGGCTTTTATTTAATGATAAGAAAAAAACTAGAAACTATATGTTTGAGTGTCTGTATGGTCTCATACAGGTTAATAATAATATACCAGACTTTAGAATGCTCAATTATTAATTAAGGACTGAGAAAGTATTTCTGATACTAAGCTTTTTAAAAACAGCATATGAAATCATATTTTAATATTACAATTTAGTTATTTGCAAATTTTGTAAGGAGAAAATCATAAATAAGTGGTTAATTCATGTGGTTAAGGTCAAAAATTACAAGAGTGGGAAGATAATTCCCTGCGTATCTTAGGAAAGGTTTTTGTCCTTTTCAGTAGACTAGACACAAATAGATTCAAGGGATTAGATCTGATAGACAGAGTGCCTGAAGAACTATGGACAGAGGTTCATAACATTGTACAGGAGGTGGTGATCAAAACCAACCCCAAGAAAAAGAAATGCAAAAAGATAAAATGGCTGTCTGAGGAGGCCTTACAAATAGCTGAGAAAAGAAGAGAACTGAAAGGCAAAGGAGAAAAAGAAAGATATATCCATCTGAATGCAGTTCCAAAGAATAGCAAGGAGAGATAAGAAAACCTTCCTAAGTGAATAGTGCAAAGAAATAGAGGAAAAGAACAGAATGGGAAAGATTAGAGATCTCTTCAAGAAAATTAGAGATACCAAGGGAACATTTAATGCACAGATGGGCACAATAAAGGACAGAAATGATATGGACCTAATAGAAGCAGAAGATATTAACAAGAGGTGGCAAGAATACACAGAAGAATTATACAAAGAAAGATCTTAATGACCCAGATAACCAGGATGGTGTGATTACTCACCTAGAGCCACACATCCTGGAATGGGAAGTCAAGTGGGTCTAAGGAAGCATCACTACAACCAAAGCTAGTGGAGGTGATGGAATTCCACCTGAACTATTCCAAATCCTAAAAGATGATGCTGTGAAAGTGCTGTACTCAGAATCCCAGCAAATATGGAAAACTAAGCAGTGGCCACAGGACTGGAAAAGGTCAGTGTTCATTCCAATTCCAAAGAAGGGCAATGCCAAATAATGTTCAAACTACCACACATTTGCACTGATTTCACGCGCTAGCAAATTAATCCTCAAAATTCTCCAAACCAGGCCTACGGTACATGAACAGAGAATGTCCAGATGTTCAAACTGGATTTAGAAAAGGCAGAGGAACCAGAGATCACATTGCCAACATCCGCTGGATCATAGAAAAAGCAAGAGAATTCCAGAAAACATCTACTTTTGCTTCATCGACTATGCTAAAGCCTTTGACTGTGTGGATCACAACAAACTGGAAAATTCTTTAAAAGATGGGGGTACCAGACCACCTTACCTGCCTCCGGAGAAACCTGTGTGCAGGTCAAGAAGCAACAGTTAGAACTGGACATGAAACAACAGACTGGTTCCAAATTGGGAAAGGAGTACATCAAGTGTGTACATTGTCACCCTGATAATTTAACTTATATACAGAGTACATCATGTGAAATGCCAGGCTGGATGAAGAACAAGCTGGAATCAAGATTGCCAGGAAATATCAGTAACTTCAGATATGTAGATGACACCACCTTTATGGCAGAAAGCGAAGAGGAACTAAAAAACCTCTTGATGAAAGTGAAAGAAGAGATTGAAAAAGCTGGCCTGACATTCAGCATTCAAAAAATGAAGACCATGGCATCCGATCCCATCACTTCATGGCAAATAGACAGGGAAACAATGGAAACAGTGACAGACTTTATTTTCTTGATTTTATCCAAAATCACTGCAGATGGTGACTGCAGCCATGAAATTAAAAGATGCTTCCTCCTTGGAAGAAAAGCTGTGACAAACCTGGACAGCATATTAAAAAGCAGAGACATTACTTTGCTGACAAAGGTCCGTATAGTTAAAGCTACGGTTCTTCCAGTAGTCATGTATGGATTTGAGAGTTGGACGATAAAGAAGGCTGAACACCAAAAAATTGATGCTTTTGAGCTTTGGTGTTGTTGAAAACTCTTGAGAGTCCCTTGCACTGCAAGGAGATCAAACTAGTCCATCCTAAAGGAAATCAGTCCTGAATATTCATTAGGACTGATGTTGAAGCCCCAATACTTTGGCCACCTGATGCAAAGAACTGACTCATTGCGAAGAAAAGACCCTGATGCTGAGAAAAATTGAAGGTAGGAGGAGAAGGAGATGACAGAGAATGAGAAGGTTGGATGGCATCACTGACTCAATGGACATGAGTTTGTGCAAGCTCCGGGAGGTGGTGATGGACAGGGAAGCCTGGCATGCTGCCGTCCATGGGGTCACAAAGTGTCAGACACAACTGAGCGGCTGAAGGACAACTGACACAAATTCAGTTTCGTGGTGCCAAAAGGTAGAGAATAAGTAGAGTCCAGCTGGCTAATGCTGGTTATTCTCTCATTGACTATCCAAAATTTCAAAAGCTCTTATGTCAACCATCTTCTTTCCTTTAATGTCTTCATTAGGTACCAATTTAATATTTACAGGGTTCTGTCTTTAACTGTGGCCAAAATAAAGCATTTAGGGCTTATAATACTCTCTATTCCTTCATAGCTCAGTTGGTGAAGAATCTGCCTGCAATGCAGGAGAGCTGGGTTCGATTCCTGGGTCAGGAAGATCCCCTGGAGAAGGAAATGGCAACCCACTCCAGTATTCTTGCCTGGAGAATCCCATGGACGGAGGAGCCTGGTGGGCTACAGTCCGTGGGGTCGTAAGAGTCAGACACAACTTAGTGACTAAAGAGAGAGAGAGAGATCAACACCTCTGAATGGCATAGTTTAGACAAAGAATGTCACCTTCCATATCAGTAAACACAGGAAACTGCTGACGTCAAGGCATTAGGGACTGCCCTCACCAGCAGACAGTGCAGCCTGAGGGGATTCAAGGTGGATAGCACTCAGTACTAGCCCTAAATAGTTAAGGTGCATGCCAAAGGAATGAGTCCAGTGAGGCAGACTCCTACATCTTCCCATACAAATAAAAGTGCTAAATTCACTTTTTTAAATTAACAGTAATCTTTTGATGTTCCAACTATCTGGTTTTTGTTTTATTTTATTTATTTATTTATTTTTTTGCAAAACTCCTATATATCCTGGTTCCTCCCTTTCCTTTTCAGAGTAGGCCCTCAGAATTATCTGAGAGGCTGCCTCCCAGACTTAAGCCCTCAGCAAATCCACCAAATAAAACATAATTATTAGTTTTTAGGTTTGCATTTTTTTTTGAGTTGACAATAATAAACCTCATGACTAATTTTCCTGCAAATGAAGAAAACTTATTTTCTGTAGAAATCAAAGGCAACATAAAGAAAACTTTAGGAGATCTCTAGAAATGACTGAGTAAGTAAGCTAAAAGATGAGATATACTGAGTAGGCCTTAAGTCTTGCTTTTTCCAACCATATCCCAGTACCTTTTATAGAAGTTAATTCCCCAAACCCTCTTCTTCCACTTTGAACTTAATTTCTATTTTCATCATTTTCCTAGGACAAGGTGGACATTCTTACCTCAAGGAATGGCTCTGGTGGGCAGGATTACTCTCAAGTGAGTCCATAATGCGAAGAATGGTGTTTGCTTGCAAAATGATGAATAAATTACATGCAGTTGTTCAAACTGATCAGTTTATCCAACTGGTAAGGCTAGCATATAAGTCTGGAAGTTTTTGTGTGGGCATAATGTCTTATATGTAAAGTAAGTCCTATGAATTTAAAATTAATTTTTATTCTGTCTTCCTCTCACTCTCATGTTCTCAATACTGTCTTGGAATGCCAGGAAAAACCTTACCATCTGAAATCTTATGTTTTATCACAAACTTCTCCTTCTCTTGTATTTTATTCCCCATAATAATTGATGAAAATGCTTTCCTCCTACATTTCCCTGGCTCCTAATTCTATATGTGACTATTCTAGGTGGATAGAGTGGGTAACTTTCCTAGCAAAGACCAAAACGTGGATAAATGAAAGTCCCCTTGGGCTGCTTGGTTCTGAACAAACGGAGAGGAGATGAAGATTGTCAGCATTCTCCCTCCTCCTAGACTTGCCCGGAGGATTAAATGATACTCCTTATGAGTTGAAAGCACTTTCATTAATGTGATATCCAGAGAGAAGGCAGTGTTATCTCTCAAGCACTTTCACAGATTTATATCTCCCTGCTAACTCCTCTGAACTTTCTCAAATTCCAAGCCTTAAACTTCCAGAGAAAGGACCTCATGAATCAGTTTCACACACTTGCCAGCCATCTCCCTTTGCAGCCTTTAAACTTCCATCAGTTTTCCTGTACCAAGTAAATAAACATTTCAGTATTTTTGAGATTCTCTTAAAGAATTGGATAACTTCTTTTTTTTTTAACAAATGGTGGTATCTAAAAGGCTTGTTACCTCAAAACTGGGTTTCACCTCTTGGTGGGTGTCAAAAGACACAACCAAACCAAAGATAAGAAGAAAAAAGGATTTACTACTTGGAGCAGGTAAGAATTTTCCGGATCTTTCCCAAAGCACTGTCTCCCCAAACAGCAAATTGGGAAAGTTTCAAGCTCAAAGTATGTGCATATTCATGGAGGGCTTGAGCAGAGGAGAATCCAACATAGAAATGGGATGAAGGTTGATAAAATCCAAGCTAAGGCTTCTGTCTAGTTTATAGAAGTCATGCGGGTTGGAAAGTTCAACATCATTCCTTAGGTTCAAATGGATCTAGTGGTGGAGGGGATTTAAATTCTGCAAAACAGCTCAAGAAAGTACTTTAAGCTAACCTTTCCACTGAACCAGAATTGGGAGTCTTCCATCATGGTCAACAAAAGAGTCCAAAATGAAGTACTTGGATGCAATCTCAAAAACAACAGAATGATGTCTGTTTGTTTCCAAGACAAACCATTCAATATCACAGTAATCCAAGTCTGTGCCCCAACCAGTAATGCTGAAGAAGCTGAAGTTGAACGGTTTTATGAAGATCTACAAGACCTTTTAGAACTAACACCCAAAAAAGATGTCCTTTTCATTATAGGGGACTGGAAGGCTAAAGTAGGAGGTCAAGAAACACCAGGAGTAACAGGCAAATTTGGCCTTGGCATGCGGAATGAAGCAGGGCAAAGACTAATAGAGTTTTGCCAAGAAAATGCACTGGTCATAGCAAACACCCTCTCCAAAAACACAAGAGAAGACTCTACACATGGACATCACCAGATGGTCAACACCGAAATCAGATTGATTATATTCTTTGCAGCCAAAGATGGAGAAGCTCTATACAGTCAACAAAAACAAGACCAGGAGCTGACTGTGGCTCAGATCATGAACTCCTTATTTCCAAATTCAGACTTAAATTGAAGAAAGTAGGGAAAACCACTAGACCATTCAGGTATGACCTAAATCAAATCCCTTATGATTATACAGTGGAAGTGAGAAATAGATTTAAGGGCCTAGATCTGATAGACAGAGTTCCTGATGAACTATGGAATGAGGTTCGTGACATTGTACAGGAGACAGGGATCAAGACCATCCCCATGGAAAAGAAATGCAAAAAAGCAAAATGGCTGTCTGGAGAAGCCTTACAAATAGCACTGAAAAGAAGAGAGGCGAAAAGCAAAGGAGAAAAGAAAAGATATAAGCATCTGAATGCAGAGTTCCAAAGAATAGCAAGAAGAGATAAGAAAGCCTTCTTCAGCAATCAATGCAAAGAGATAGAGGAAAACAACAGAATGGGAAAGACTAGAGATCTCTTCAAGAGAATTGGAGATACCAAGGGAACATTTCATGCAAAGATGGGCTCGATAAAGGATAGAAATGGTATGGACCTAACAGAAGCAGAAGATATTAAGAAGAGGTGGCAAGAATACACAGAAGAACTGTACAGAAAAGATCTTCACGACCCAGATAATCATGAGGATGTGATCACTAATCTAGAGCCAGACATCTTGGAATGTGAAGTCAAGTGGGCCTTAGAAAGCATCACTAAGAACAAAGCTAGTGGAGGTGATGGAATTCCAGTTGAGCTGTTTCAAATCCTGGAAGATGATGCTGTGAAAGTGCTGCACTCAATATGCCAGCAAATTTGGAAAACTCAGCAGTGGCCACAGGACTGGAAAAGGTCAGTTTTCATTCCAATTCCAAAGAAAGGCAATGCCAAAGAATGCTCAAACTACCGCACAATTGCACTCATCTCACACGCTAGTAAAGTAATGCTCAAAATTCTCCAAGCCAGGCTTCAGCAATATGTGAACCGTGAACTCCCTGATGTTCAAGCTGGTTTTAGAACAGGCAGAGGAACCAGAGATCAAATTGCCAACATCCGCTGGATCATGGAAAAAGCAAGAGAGTTCCAGAAAAACATCTATTTCTGCTTTATTGACTATGCCAAAGCCTTTGACTGTGTGGATCACAATAAACTGTGGAAAATTCTGAAAGAGATGGGAATACCAGACCACCTAACCTGCCTCTTGAGAAATCTGTATGCAGGTCAGGAAGCAACAGTTAGAACTGGACATGGAACAACAGACTGGTTCCAAATAGGAAAAGGAGTACGTCAAGGCTGTATATTGTCTCCCTGCTTATTTAACTTATATGCAGAGTACATCATGAGAAACGCTGGACTGGAAGAAACACAAGCTGGAATCAAGATTGCCGGGAGAAATATCAATAACCTCAGATATGCAGATGACACCACCCTTATGGCAGAAAGTGAAGAGGAGCTAAAAAGCCTCTTGATGAAAGTGAAAGAGGAGAGTGAAAAAGTTGGCTTAAAGCTCAACATTCAGAAAACGAAGATCATGGCATCCGGTCCCATCACTTCATGGGAAATAGATGGGGAAACAGTGGAAACAGTGTCAGACTTTATTTTTGGGGGCTCCAAAATCACTGCAGATGGTGACTGCAGCCATGAAATTAAAAGACGCTTACTCCTTGGAAGAAAAGTTATGACCAACCTAGATAGTATATTCAAAAGCAGAGACATTACTTTGCCGACTAAGGTCCGTCTAGTCAAGGCTATGGTTTTTCCTGTGGTCATGTATGGATGTGAGAGTTGGACTGTGAAGAAGGCTGAACGCCGAAGAATTAATGCTTTTGAACTGTGGTGTTGGAGAAGACTCTTGAGAGTCCCTTGGACTGCAAGGAGATCCAACCAGTCCATTCTGAAGGAGATCAACCCTGGGATTTCTTTGGAGGGAATGATGCTAAAGCTGAAACTCCAGTACTTTGGCCACCTCATGCGAAGAGTTGACTCATTGGAAAAGACTCTGATGCTGGGAGGGATTGGGGGCAGGAGGAGAAGGGGACAACCGAGGATGAGATGGCTGGATGGCATCACGGACTCGATGGACGTGAGTCTGAGTGAACTCCGGGAGATGGTGATGAACAGGAAGGCCTGGCGTGCTGCGATTCATGGGGTCACAAAGATTTGGACACGAATGAGCGACTGAACTGAACTGAACAACCAATTTATCATCTTTGCTGTTCTTGCCTGATAACAGTTTGTCCTTTTGTTCCTTTAAGATCATTAATTACTGAGGCCTGTTCAAGGACAAGCCCTGTGGCCAGGCTTAGAGCACACAATAGCTTAGGCCTAAGATGGCTTCTCTTATTTCAAAAAACTGTATCTCATTCTTTTCCTCTGGGAAACCCATACCCTATCTGCTTACAAGATGGTGAATAAAAATAATTTCAATTTATATAGCTTTTTTTCAATTTTTAAGGTGTTTTCACATTTGTTTTCTTACTTCATTTGAGTAACTGTTGTCAGGGACCCTACTGGGAGGATTCCAAATAAATAGTTGGATGATTCTCTTCCTTTACTCTCTCTTTCTCATATCTTCCCACCCTCTACCTATGCAATAGAAAGTAGAAGAAGAATATTATATGGCTACGTTTATAATTGTATTTTCACCATGCACGTGGTTTCTACAAGCATTGAAGAGAGAAAAGCATTGTCTTCCACATTAGAGATTTATACCTAGAGACAAACACACAATACTTCATGAAGTCAGCATTTTCCTGGAAAGCTATCATGATAAAAATATAAATAACGAGGTATTCAAGAAAGCTTATGTTGATGAAAAATTAACTGGTCAGTCTAAAAAAGAAATGGAAAATTTTATTCAAGCCAAATTGAGAATTATAACCTGAGAACAGCCTCTCAGAAAACTATTCTGACCATGAGAGATCAAAGCACAGTTGTATAAGTTTTTCGAGACAGGAGGCTGTATATTAAATGCTGTATAATGAACACTTTACACAATCCAGAGATGCACGTACAAAGAAGTTAGTGGGCCCTTCAAGATTAAGGAGGAAGGATATCTGCTAAGGAGGTCTGGTTAACGCACAAGACACACTAAAGGGGAGAGGGGAGACCCAAATGGGGGAAAAAGATTATGTTTACATTTTTCTCATTTTGCCATAAAATGTAAATTTTATTTCATTGCTCACGATTCCAAGAAAACTACCATTGTTGCTGTTATGCAAAATCTCCTAATTGTGTCATTCTGTACGTTTCTATTTGTTTTACGATGTTTTGAAGCTGATTACTCTTGCAGATCTGGCTGGGGATGGGGTAGGGGCTGGGAGTGGAGTGGATAGCAGCCAGGGGGGAAAAAGAAAAAAGTGTACTGGTGTCTTTTATCTGTTCCAGAAGCTCTCTCAACAAGAAATGTGCTTGGCATAGTTGTGGTGTGAAATACTACATTCTGTGGGCAAGCATTTAATTGTGACCCAGGAGAATAATCTGCCCTCAATACAAGAACCCAACTCTTAGAGGGATTTTTCATTGCTCTGGAAGTTAATTGCATCCCCCTATCTCATGGAAGTCTGGAGTTGCTCAGATAAGAAAAGGCCTCCAGTTCAGTTCAGTTCAGTTCAGTTCAGTTCAGTCGCTCATTCGTGTCCGACTCTTTGCGACCCCATGAATCGCAGCACGCCAGGCCTCCCTATCCATCACCATCTCCCTGAGTTCACTCAGACTCACGTCCATTGAGTCCGTGATGCCATCCAGCCATCTCATCCTCGGTCGTCCCCTTCTCCTCCTGCCCCCAGTCCCTCCCAGCATCAGAGTCTTTTCCAGTGAGTCAACTCTTCGCATGAGGTGGCCAAAGTACTGGAGTTTCAGCTTTAGGATCATTCCTTCCAAAGAAATCCCAGG
>SJYX01022420.1:183544-194693 GCA_006410675.1 Oreotragus oreotragus
AGTGATCACATCCTCATGATTATCTGGGTCGTGAAGATCTTTTCTGTACAGTTCTTCTGTGTATTCTTGCCACCTCTTCTTAATATCTTCTGCTTCTGTTAGGTCCATACCATTTCTATCCTTTATCGAGCCCATCTTTGCATGAAATGTTCCCTTGGTATCTCCAATTCTCTTGAAGAGATCTCTAGTCTTTCCCATTCTGTTGTTTTCCTCTATCTCTTTGCATTGATTGCTGAAGAAGGCTTTCTTATCTCTTCTTGCTATTCTTTGGAACTCTGCATTCAGATGCTTATATCTTTTCTTTTCTCCTTTGCTTTTCGCCTCTCTTCTTTTCAGTGCTATTTGTAAGGCTTCTCCAGAAAGGCCTCCAGGAGCACATTATTAGGACTTGAGCTACTAAGATACTGTTATTTGCTTGTAGATCCCCTGCAATCCAGGGCTGGCTGACTACACAGGCCTGTGGGTATCTCTGCCTATCCCCTGACTGGACTGTACACCTCTAGAAAGCATTCTGATTTTACAAGTTGCTTTATTGTTAATTTGCCCAACAGTAGGTATTCTTGAGCAAACAATAATTCTCTGCTCACTTCAAAGCCTGCCTCTACCAGATTTCAGCAGAGTAACCCAACTATGTTTCTGGTACTAAAGTAACTAAAATCTGTATTGAAGGTCTTTTAAAATAGATATTTCCCTGTCACCACTATTTGCATTAGTGAGTTGGCATCATCAGGTAATTATGGTTTATCTGCAACCTTTTAATACCAAACTTTCCCCACCTTCCCTAAAAGAAGTTAAATTATTCCTTTTCCTTAGATATGAGTGTCTTCAAGACATAAGACTACTGCTTTGCCTGTGTCAGCTGTTGAAATCATGTGCCTGTCCTTTATATTAATGCTGCTGCTTGCCTTCCAGTGGGAGCAGGAGAGGTGGTGAATTTTGCAGCTTATGCTTTCGCTCCTGCCACTCTAGTCACCTCACTGGGCGCTCTGAGTGTTCTCGTAAGGTACGTGAGCAGTAAGGAACCTGGCTTCTGCAGAGATTTTCATACCATGATTCACATAACCCACAAGAAATAGATTACTAAGCATATCTCAATGCAAAATTTTGAAAATCACAAAAATAATTTAAGAAGATTCCACAATAAATAGCAGTATAAATAAGAAATGGAGTGTCTTCCTGCCAAACTTAAGGAAATTGTGTGTTTTCTTTGTGATGATTCAGTGAAGCCAAGCAGTTTTTCCCCTCTCACCTGAACAAATTGCCACAACCCTCTTTATGCTTTCTGTTGTCATAGTGGTTAATGACCATAGTT
Organism: Oreotragus oreotragus; assembly: GCA_006410675.1. Taxonomy (NCBI): domain Eukaryota; kingdom Metazoa; phylum Chordata; class Mammalia; order Artiodactyla; family Bovidae; genus Oreotragus; species Oreotragus oreotragus. The sequence continues at coordinate 184,857 of SJYX01022420.1, forward strand.
ATCAGAGGACTTTAAAAAGCATGATATTTGGGTTAAATTTCAGCTCTTTACTAAAACTCTGGTATTGATGCTGAATTACTTCTGTTCAGAGACATCGTAGTTTCTTTTAGTCCTGCAAGCAGGAGTCATTTTCCTGTCAATAGAAAGTGGATCTAATATGTCTGAGTTGATCGTTATTATGATCCCAAATGAATGTGTTCCATGAGCCCATGAACTGTTTTATTTTGTAACTAAGCAACTATTGTGTTTGTTGTCTTTTCCTTTTATCTCCATTATCAACCTCTAGAAGAAGGTTTATGACTAGGCCTACCCACTGGTGGGAGCGCCAGGGCGTAGGGAGAAGGGACCACAGCCGACCTAGTGGCTGAACAGCAGGAAGGCATAATCTGTGTCCATCGCGGTGCCAATCTAGAACTTCCTGAGGCCATAGCAACCAAAGTAGTAGGAGCAGTATCAGGGCAGTAGCAGCTGGTAAGGACATATTTTAGTATTTTGACAATCCATTTTGTTGTACTTGTGTGTACCAGCTAAATACTGGCCCTGAAGAGCAGAGTTAATTCTTCTTTAGGCTTATATCTTTCTCTGAAGCTTTCATGAGCATGCATGTTCTAAATGTATCATGCCAGTAAGATGTAAAAAATATCTTCTACTTTGACTTTACAGAAGAAGATGGGGAAACTGAAAACAAATTGAGTGGGACCTCTTAGAAGGTCATGGGAAATTTTCAGGTGTACAGAATGCCTATTATGATGTTTTAGATATAAAAGCAATTAAGCAGATTTGATTAATCATCTTTTCTGAGTTTTAAAGCTAATCAGAGTACAGATGTAGAAAATAAACTTACAGTTACCAGAAGGTGAAGGGAGAGGAAGGGATAAATTGGAAGACTGGAATTGACATATATATATATACTATATATAAAATAGACAACTAATAAGGACCTACTGTATAGCACAGGGAACTCTACTCTATACTCTGTAATGGCCTATATGGGAAAAGAATCTAAAAAAGAGTGAACATATGCATATGTATAGCTGATTCACTTTGCTGTATTCCTGAAACTAACAGGACATTGTAAATCAACTATACGCCCATGAAATTTTTTTAAAGTAGCAAACTACCAATGATTTTTAAAATGTTAATCTTAATGTTTGACAAATGGTAGAAATTTTTCTAAATACAAATTTAGTAATATATAACAAACTTCACACACACATAAATAAAGCAAGCAAGCTAATTGCTGGTTTTCAGTGTCACGTAGCATATTCCAAGCAGTTGACTGAGATACAGACTGGTGCACACCACAGCCTGACAACTGAGCTGCTGTGGAATCCAGAGGTAATTGAATAAGAGTGATATTTTTTTTCCCTTCTTCCCACAGTGCAATATTGTCTTCCTACTTTTTAAATGAGCAGTTGAACATTCATGGGAAAATAGGCTGCATATTAAGTATATTAGGATCAACTGTGATGGTTATCCATGCCCCACAAGAAGAGAAAGTTGCTACTCTGCGTGAAATGGAAATGAAATTGAGAGACCCAGGTCTGTAATTCAACCGGAAGAGACACTCAAATTCTGCTCCACTTTCTCTCCTCATCACATGAGTTTGTAATAATATTGTAATATGCTTCCTGCAAGCCTGTCTGTGGGTTAAGATATAGTTCAAGCCTTCTGAGTAGTTCAAGCCTTCTGAAAAGGTGCCACAACTTATTTTTGTGTCCGTGGTTCCCAGAGAATGAAGGGAAGAGACGGGAATTGGAGAGCGGAAAGGCTTATATTCCAACCCAAACTTTGACATCTTCCTCATTCTGAAAATAAAGTCAATCAGGCAATACCTGCTGTACCTTATAGTGCTGTCTGTGAGGTTCAACTATGTCTGTGAAAGTCCATTGTGAGATATCAAAAGCCATGCAGTAACATTTGTTGCTGTTCCTGTTTTTAATTTAATCATGGTTCTCTTTCTAAAACACTTATGCTCCTAAACTCATGACTAACAAGATTCCACAAAGACCTGACCCTATTGGCATTTTCTAAAGTCTAATTCTTTTCTCCTTCTAACAGGATTTATCTGCTTTGCTGTGATCATAACTGTGATCTCCTTGGTACTAATTTTGATTGTGGCGCCCAAGAAAGGACAGACCAATATATTGGTCTACATATCAATCTGTTCCTTGATTGGAGCATTTTCAGTTTCCTCTGTCAAGGGCCTGGGAATTGCCATTAAGGAACTACTGGAATGGAAGCCCGTCTATAAGCATCCCCTGGTCTTTGTTTTGTTGGCTGTACTTGTGCTTTCAGTGACGACACAGATCAACTATCTCAACAAAGCACTAGACACCTTTAATACATCTCTTGTGACTCCCATTTATTACGTGTTGTTCACATCCATGGTGGTGACTTGCTCCGCCATCTTATTCCAAGAATGGTATGGCATGAATGCTGGAGATGTCATCGGGACTTTGAGTGGGTTCTTCACCATCATCAATGGCATCTTCCTTCTACATGCTTTTAAAAACATTGACATTACTTGGAGTGACCTGACATCCACTACTCAGAAAGAAGTCCTCTCTGCAAATGGCAGTGAAGACAAATACGTCTTACTAGGGAACACAGACTGTTCAGTCCCAGGATTCGATGACGACATTACCTTGTATAGCAGGACTGGTCAAAATCCCTAGAAGCCTGGACTTTAACCACTAGGAGACACTTGGAGAGGAGAAGGAATACCTGATTCTTGAAAGAAATATTAGGAAAGCTGGCATTTTAAAAGTTCTAACTAGTAATGTACACATGAGGCCAAATAAAAGTACCTGCACTTTTGGCCATCAAGTTTGAAAAATCAAAGTTTTGGTCCAGAAGACTTCTGCTGTTTTTCATCTCTGCAAACTTGAAACACTCCCTAAGTCAAAGAAAGAAGTCAAAGAATGAGAACTCTCAGAATAATCTCTTTCTTCTGGTCACAGTGTGTGTGACTCTGCCAGGTGGCTGCTATTCTTAGTCTCTCAGTAATTCATCGGTAAACTCAACTGCGTACTGATAAGCAGAGTATCAGTCATCACTCTCTAATGAGTCATACTTTCAGATTATTAAGACTGAGAAACGAGATCACTGATGCTTCCCCTCGCTCTACAACTTCCTTCTTTCTAAACTAAATAGCTAAAGGGAAGAGTGTTAAAGAACATACACATGTTGGAAACCTGCTCAGTGGTAGGCTAGACTGTGCAAGACGCATGTGCCCACGAAGGGCTTAAAAGTTGTAATTTATTGATATATCATAGAGGTTTATTAACAATTAAGATGGGAGAATGGAAGAGAGAAATACTTCTTAGGTAAATGAAACTTTTTCCTTTTCATAAAAACAAATGCACATGATTATGTTCATGGGTTCTTTTAATTCAGACCTGAACAATATAGAACACAATTGAGTTTCTGAAGAAGTACAAGTGATTTCGGCTTTGGAGTTCTTTATATTCATTTTGTTCTTTACTTTTGTTATTATTATCCCAAGTGTCATTTTTCTTTTTGATGTAGAGACTTTCAAAGAGTAATTGCTACATTGTGTTAGCATTATATTGTACACTTCAGTTTTTCTCAAAGGTTTAATCCCCAAAGGGTGGGTTTTCCACAAACTAGAAACAAATAGAAAAATATTTATGAAAGACCTGAATGAGTTACCATAATTGTCCTCTTGAAATCTGACACTTTCACCTTTATTAAGGAAATTATAATTGGTGACTAACCTTTTAAAAAATATACATATCCTACCACAATAAGTGGTAGATTGTCTTTTTCTGTTGAATTTCATCCTGGCTATGCTTTCCATACATTTTATTATAATTATCTGGGGAGAATAGGAAGGTGAGTTAACTTCTTAGAAAATAAAATACTAAGACCTCAGGGTAAAATACTAAGACCTTAGTACAGGGAAATTTATTTTCATGTTAAAGCCTGCATAAAATTTTCCTATCTCCAAGTGCACGGGAGAAATAACAATTTTGGTAGTCTTTACTGTTTATGGGTAGATTACTCATCACTCATTGATTAAATGGAAACGAAATTAGCTATATTATTTCTAGACCAAAGTTGTTTCTCTCAAGAAATCCTAACCCCAAAATTATGACATTAAAAAAAAAAAAAAACCTTCAGTTTGACTGGATTTTTCTTCTCTAGTGTCAAATACTATTAGTTTTATTTGTTTGTAATCTAGCTCAAGTCTATCCTGGGTAATAGTAGTAGATTCTTTTCTTCAGAATTCCATTAAAGTGACTTGAGCACTTCCACAGTTTGTTTCGTTGAACTATGACTGACGTCCACAGTGATGACCTGAGTGATGACTTTAGAACTATACTAGTTCTAAAGTGCTAGTATAGTCTCTTTGGCATAGGGCCGCGCTAGTGGTAAAGAACCAGCCTGCTAATGCAGGAGACATGAGAAACACAGGTTCAATCCCTGGGTTAGGAAGATCCCCTGGAGAAGGGCATAGCAACCCACTCCAGTGTCCTTGCCTGGAGAATCCTATGGACAGAAGGGCCTGGCAGTCTACATAGGGCTGCAAAGAGCTGGACACGACTGAAGTGACTTAGCACACACTCAGTGTTAAGTGCAATTCTCATAGCCTTCCAAATTTTTGAAAATTGATAATCCATGGAAGATTAATGGGTTGATACCTCAGGTCAAATATATGTTTACTCTGTTGATTGCTGTTTCATCTAAATTGTATATCAGATTCATAAGTTATGAACACAAGCTTGTGTTCATAGAAAACGTGGTTTGTAAAAAGGTAGTGGTTAAAAGTTGTAGAAATTCATTTAAAGTTTTTCTTTTTTTCTTTTGAAAACTGTTTCTTTCTCCAGGACACCTTCTTAGTGAGCAAATTCATAGCATCCAACCTGACTCCAAGGTAGTCCTCCATTTAACTGAATCTTGGTTTCAGGTATTTCCTCAAGGTCACCTGTTACAAAGCTTTGCCCTTGGTATATTGTGCCCTGCTTGAAGGTTCCTGGAATACAAGAAACCATGTGTACCCTGGGATGGATAATGAACTGGTGTTGACACATGTGCCCAGGAGAAAGTCTCAGAAAAATCTAATGAGTTGAAATATATTGAGAAACAATGAAACATTTGAAAAACTTAAAAATCTCTGGTGGGCACTTGCATTGAAAAACCAAAATTTTGCAAATCCAAAACCCAGAATACTTTTTCCCAAATAGGAAGATGTTGTCTAAGGAGGAATAAAATGCTGGATCCCTATATTCAGACTAACTGTGTTAGTCTTAACTGATACTTTCAAATGTATATGTTTTAATATATATACACTTTATCTCAGACACCTTAAGATTTATTATGTGAAAATCTGTACATGTATCATTAAGGATCACAAAGCTGTCTTCACACAGCCAAAAGGAAAGCCTTTCCTAATTCTGTAAACATAAGTTTCATTTTATTTTCTAACTTAAAATTTTATTCTTAGCTCAATGGTTAAGTATTTAATTTTTAGTTCAGATTTCCAAATGTTCATAAAAGCCTCTAGATTTGGCAGCATGCAATGAACATTTTTAAGAGCAGGAAATCAAATATATGTGTATGGAAAGCACTCACGTTTATCCCTGACATTGAGGCATTCAGTACAACTCAGTTCTCTTTGAAACATTTTAATTCTCATAGTCTTAGTACTAGACTGATAAGGACCATTAGTCATCAGGCTCTCATAAATCGTTTTTTGTTCTCAGTCTGCCACTTTAGTTCATTTTTAATGATTCAAGTGAAAATGAATTCTATTAGTATATTATCAACAATACAAACTGTCAAAAACATTTTTCTTAATAAAACCAAACTAAATCATTTTCACATCCCAATAAAGCTTTGTAGAAAATATCAATATATATATTTTCAAATATTTAAAAAATTGTGATCATGAAATTTTCTGTTTTTCTAATGTTTATAAATACTGTGCATTTTAGAAAGTTTACAGCTTTTAATGTTTCTATCTTTCATTTGTAATAAAATAATGTGGCTTGTTGGAATTCCGTTTTGAGTTTCTTGAAGTTAAGGTTATGTCATGGCAAAATTAAAAAGAAAAGTTCGAGGTTTAAAATGCTTGGTGCTTAATGCTTTGTCATTTTCCTTGAAATTAAAGTCTATGTTTTAGAAAAAGGCTCTGGACAAAGCCATCTCCTGTATAACTAACTGATCTGGTACCTGAACAAAAAGTAGAAGAAACTGTCTTATCTTTTGATAATTTTGTTGAATAGTCAGTGTAATGGTATCTCCTCTCAGTTCAGAAATTTAAAAGAAAAGTGAGAAAGAGAAAAAAATACATAACAATGTTCAGTAGCACTGCATTACATTAAAATTTATATTCTCAAACCCTCTTTCTGGCCCCAGGGAACTTGACCACATGCCTTTATCAACTTTATCAGTATTGACCATATCACCATGACTTTATCAACTTTCTGTATTTTAATTTGAATTCATGTTTAAGAACAGCTCTCTCAGTTGTTTCTAAGGAAATGAACTGCCTAGGGTACAAAAGCCTCTTTCTTACCTGGGTCTGTTTTTTAAATGAACAGAAATAATTTGCAGGTCCCTAAATCACATTGCTACTTAGGGCCAGAATGAGAACCAAAACCCAAGCTCCCCGAACTCCCCATTCCACAGTATGGAGGACCACTCCTTAGGCACGTTTAAGGAGGCCTTGGTGGAACACATCTCCCCAGTCAGAATGAACGACAGCTGCCCCAGCAAGCCATGTTAGCGGAGACCAAACTTTACAGTACCCTGGCTGCAGTGTACCGGAGGCCTCTAAGAGGTAAGCTTAGGTTACAAAGAGCCTTAAATTTTATCTACAACAATGAACAATACATGTTTCCCAACTGAGAATTTGTTTGCCAAAAAACAAGCAGAAAAAGCTTTTTGAGAGAGCTGACCACCTGAGACACCTTTTCCCACTTCAGTTACAAATCATGAAAAATCTTTCTTCTTGAAGGAAAACAGTCTCCATTAATCCCTTTAATATGGGAGAAAACCTGAGTTCTAAAGCACTTTCGTGTTTCATATGGAGAACTCCCCCTGTGGCTGGGAATGGAGCCGGCCGGAATCAGCAGGCCAAGCTTCACTAACCTCAGGCTTGTCCAGTGGTCAGGAGACAAGGCCTCACACCAGTTTTCTGCACTAGGGTGCTCTTAAGACCATGCGGCCCTGCCTCACACAGCCACATGTAGGCCCGAGCAACTACTTGACTGGGGCAGGGGGCGGGGCGGAGGGGAGAGGTGTGTGGTGCAGAGGGGATAACAGATGGAGGTAAAAGCCGTGAGTACCATATTCCAGAATTCCCTCCCACACCCTGCTTTCTGTGATCCAGCCAGAAATTCCTGACTGCCAGCATGAAGCTCAATCTGTTCCCATAGCTTGTGGCACTATTTAGAACAGCCAAGACATGGAAGCAACCTAAGTATCCATCAACAGAAGATGTGGTATAATGGAATAGTACTCAGCCATAAAAACCAGTGAAATAATGCCATTTGCAGCAATATGGATGGATCTACTTCCTTCATAGCTCGAAGACCTCCTGGGGAAGGGATAGACTACCCACTCCATTATTCTTGGGCTTCCCTTGTGTGGCTCAGCTGGTAAAGAATCCATCCACAATGCAGGAGACATAGGTTCGATCCCTGGATTGGGAAGATTCCCTGGAGAAGGAAAAGGCTACCCACTCCAGCATTCTGGCCTGGAGAATTCCATGGACTACAGTCCGAGGGGTCAAAAAGAGTCAGGCACAACTGAGCAACTTTCACTTTCACACTTTCAGAGATTATGATATTAAATAGGTCAGAGAAAGATATCATATGATATCTCTTACTTGTGGCCTCTTAAAAAAAATGATACAAATGAACTTATTTACAAAACAGACTCACCGACTTAGGTAACGAATTTATGGTTACCAAAAGCGAAGTTGGGGAAGGTCGGGGAGGGATAAATTAGGAGATTGGGATTAAAACATACGCAAAATACTGTATATAAAATATGTAATAACCAACAAGGACCTACTATATAGTGCATCAAACTTTGCTCAATGTTATGTGGCAGCCTGGATGGGAGGGGAGTTGGGGGAGTATGAACACATGTATATATATGGCTGATTGTTTTTTTTTTTTTGCTATTTACCTGAAAATATTACAATGTTGTTAATCAGCTATACCCCAATACAAAATAAAAAGTTTTAAAAAAAGAATACATATATAAAACTGAATCACTTTGCTGTACACCTGAAACTAATACAACATTGTAAATCAACTATATTCCAATAATTTTTTAAAAAGAAAACTAGGTACAATAAAAGTATTATACTTTAAAAAGCTTGTGGATTGCATTGTGAATGCCTTCTATAGACTCACCAACCATGGAAACCAAATATAGGGCCTGACTCTTTAGCATCTATGAATCAAGTCTCTAGATCTTCCCTGGAATGGATCTGGGTGAAGTATATGGCTCCTCCTTGAGTTAATTGTGCAAAACAAACATTCAGAAAATAAACTCAAAAACATCCCAATGAAATTGTTTCATAGACCAAGAAGGGACAAAATAGCTCTCCAACTCAGAAAGTCTCCTTGTTTTTCAATTAGCTTTTGCCCTTGTTTTCACTATAAACATTTCATCATTTCACTAGAAGAGTTTAAATAAAGTATATTTGAATAAAAGAGTTCACACTTCTCCCAACCCAGGGAATGGTAAGGCTAGGTTATAATAGACAAGCCTTGCAGGAAACAGAAATTTAATTATTATGGATAGAATGTGGTTTTATTTACCCTTGTTATCTTACTTGAACTTAATTCCTTCTGAGTAATCTTGCATGCACAGAAAAAAGGGCAAGGCTTTGAGAGTCTGGGACCACAGGATCACAGGGTGTAAACTTAAGGAAGGCAGTGATTCAGTCTTTTTAACAAGTACTGAGACAGACTTTCTGCAAAGGTAGGCTGCTGGATTGAGTTCACCTGGGCAAGAAGGAGGGTCAACATTGGAGACACCACAGCGTGGTTTCACGGTGAGAACCAAACTGGTTTAGGTCAGGTGGACTTAAGGAATTCAATGCAATTCAGGTTACAGGCAGTATTTCCACTTCTTATGGGAGGTGCCTGCTGATAGGAGATTACCCTGCTGACCCAGGAAAAATAAAAGGCATGGAGGAACTGGTCAAACAAGATCAAGTGTTATATTATTTGTTTTGCTTCATGGTGTGGCATAGCTGGGGCTGGAAGAAGCAGGTCCCCGCCAGCAACATGGGCATGTGATCTTACCTTCACAACACTGGGATAATTTACAGTCCAGCCGAGTGAAGATTATACCCTTCTGACAAACTCATCCGTGTGTCCAGTGTCTCTGAAAGACCATGACTTCAGGATCATCAATGAGACATAAAAGGCTGAGCTCTAAAACCTGTAGCTGAACAGAAACGTCCAGTCGGGTTCCCAAGCAAACAAGAAAACAAGGCTTAATTTCAGAGTCAGAAACTCACCTTACTTTCACTTCCCCCAATCAACCAGCAGATTCCACAAAACAACAAACCCTTTCCTAAAATACATGAATTTCTGGCTCTTTTCCTGAGATTTCATGGAATTCTGTATGCAGAGTGCCCCCCACCCCTCCTCCATGAGATATAAACAGTAACTCCTCAGGACTTGTTCAGTGGTTAAGACTTTACCTTCCAATGCAGGGGATGTGAGTTCAATCCCTGGTCCAGGACCTAAGATCCCACATGCCCTTTGCCCAACAATCCCAAAACGCAAACAATATTGTAACAAATTCAATTAAGACTTTAAAAATGGTCCACGTTAAAAAAAA
>SJYX01022420.1:198095-246487 GCA_006410675.1 Oreotragus oreotragus
GATGCTTTTGAACTGTGGTGTTGGAGAAGACTCTTGAGAGTCCCTTGGACTGCAAGGAGATCCAACCAGTCCATTCTGAAGGAGATCAGCCCTGGGATTTCTTTGGAAGGAATGATGCTAAAGCTGAAACTCCAGTACTTTGGCCACCTCATGCGAAGAGTTGACTCATTGGAAAAAGACTCTGATGCTGGGAGGGATTGGGGGCAGGAGGAGAAGGGGACGACAGAGGATGAGATGGCTGGATGGCATCATGGACTCGATGGACGTGAGTCTGAGTGAACTCCAGGAGATGGTGATGGACAGGGAGGCCTGGCGTGCTGCGATTCATGGGGTCGCAAAGAGTCGGACACGACTGAGCAACTGAACTGAACTGAACCTGACTTTTGGAAGATAAAACCCCAACAACTATCAGGAAATATGTAATAGGCATAATAACTTTGAAATACATCACTCACTCACAGGGTGATTTCCCTCTCTCTGAATCCAGTTAGTTTGTGTGGGTGGGAAGGCAAATAACCTCTGGGAAGAAGGATATGGTCTAAAGACCTGCACCATTGACATCAGCTGGGAACTTTTTAGTAACTAAGACTCTGAGGCCCCACCTCAGACCTATTGAATCAGAACCTGCATTTTAACAAAGGCCGCAGGTGATTGTACATACATTAGCGTTTGAGAGTAACTGACCTGGAAGAACAAGAGTTGTCACATTTGACTCCTATTGGAATAACCCAAAGAACTTAAAAAGTCCTGTGCTAGTGATTCTGATTTCATTGCTGCAGGATGTAGCCTGAGCATGAAATCTCCCCAGATGGTTCTAATAAGCAGCGAAGACTGAGAGCCACTGGGCTAACAACCATGGTTCTCAACCCTGCTTGAGAATCACTTGGGGCACTTTGTTGTAAAACCAATGCCTGGGTCCCCTCAAAGTAGTTAAATAAGATATTTTTGAAGAGCTCTTGGATCATTCTAATGTGTGAGGACCACGGCAAGGAAGTAAAAATCTCATATTCTTTGGGAGAGTGATGTTAGATGGGTTGAAGATACCACCGAGGCAGGGGTGGCCAGGTGGACACTGTCAAGGGCAATGAGGGGCCTTTGCTGTGATTCATATTTCAGACTCCTGGAGGGGGTTCCCTCACAAACGGTCCCTGCCCAAGTCTGGCAAACAGCCATAGCAAGATAAACTCTGCCGCACAACAAGGTCAGGCAGGGTGGTCAGGGGGAGGGGTGGGAGTGCACAGTCGCAGGGTTTCAACTTTCTGAGCTGTTCTACCCTGAGCGGTATGAACAAGACCCAGAAGTTCCCACACACACTCAAGATGGGACTCAGGAACTCAGTGAACTGAGAGCAGACGCATTGTCATGGTGCCCATTGTTCAGGAAGCAAGGTGACTGGCAGCCCTGCTACACACAGCCCAGGCCGAGGGACAAATGGAACTCAGAGCAGAGCCTACGAGGGGCCCACAGTGCCAGCAAGAGCTGGCATGAGGTTTCAGTAGCCAGGAAGAGCTTCTGTATCCTCATCTAGTCAAGAGAGGCCAACCAATGGTTTGCAAAGGCCAGTAGGACAAGCAGCAACCAGGCTGATAAGCAGTGTTGCTGAGACCAGAGGTGCCAGGGGACACTGCTCCAATCCAAGCAGCCCTCCCATTCACGTCAGCACCTCAGGGTCACCTCGCCAGGCCTGGTAGTCATGGACTCCATCAGCAGGGCTGGACTGATTACTGGTTCTGATTGGTGTCTGCCTGTGACAAATCAGTTGGTAAATATTTTGAATATCACCCCCTGGATAAAGTCACCCCTCCCTCTTTTCTGCCCAGATGCTACCTTGGCAGAAACAGAAGGAAAGGCAAAATCTGAGAGACAACCCACTTCACCCACAGAGAATATTTTCATTTTTGCCCTGGACTAAAGTCACAAGATTAAGCTAAATTTTCCCAGCACTCTAAGCAGGTAGCGGCACCTGAGGAAAACAGGATAATTTCAGATGAAATAAAATAGCTGCAGGCTGCTTGTACATCTGGTAGGAGTGTGAAGAAACTTCTATCCTTGTGTAGACACAAGGATAATCTGCTTCCTCAATTAAATATTGATGTGTCTATATGAATTTATATTTCTCTATAGATTTATTCGGGAATCTTTTTTTTGTTAATCTGATGTCAATCCCTAACAAAACATAATTTTCTCTATGTAAACAGGAAAAAGGAGATACAGAAAATTTATGGGTAAGTCAAATTGTTCTGGAAAAAGTAAGAATACTACTAAAAAGAAGAGCGATGAACACCTGAGATTATACACTGGAATCAGAAGGGAAAATGGCCCACTGTTGTGTGGCAAAGCAATGGATTGTCCAAAAATCCCAAGAGGAAAGCTGCTTACCAGACTGGATCCCTACCTCTGGAAGATGAAGCCTCCGCATAATTCCACCACTTGTATTTCATTGGGTTATTCCGTGAGTGTTTAGCTTAACTCTGTGTTGGGCCCTATTTAAGGACCTGGGGATATAGCAATGAACAAAAGAGACAAAAATGCCTGACCTCACACATGTTACCGTTTCAGGGATAATGAGACAGACAATAGACCAAATAAATAAGTAGAAATATATGATTTTCTGTATAGTGTTAAGAGCTATAGATAAAAAATTATATGGAAAAAGGAGACAGGGAATGTCCATGGTGGGGTTATCATTTTAAACAGGATGATTCAAGAAAGCGTAACAGAGAGGGTGACTTTTGAGCAACAGTCTTGAGGAGCTGAGGAGGCAAGCCACGTTGTTGTCAAGGAGAAGCACTCCTGGCAAAAGGCAGGCAGATGCAAGAGCCCTGAGGTGAGGAGGTGCCTGGAATGTTCGAGGGACAGTGGGTTAACAGGGGAGGAGCAGGAGATGAGGTCAATGAGTGGATGTGCACAGTGACAGAAGGAAACCACTCTGCTTCAGTCCAAGCCGATTCTTCACCTGCATTTTCAGCTTTCCCAGACAGCTTATCATACAGGAAGTCACCAACCCACCCCTACCGGCACTGAAAGAAGGCACCTATATTTCTTAAGATCCTCATTTACTGCTAAAGCTTTCTCTTTAGTTGTGAGAAAAATCACCCCAGACCACTTCAAAACGTTAAAGTGCTGGAGAAAAACAAACCTGGCCAACTGGCACTTAATACTGACAAAGTTCCCCAGTTTATCAATCATGCTTGAGCTAATCTGCTTTAAGGAAATAGGGATCATAGCTGAACAGCTCCAAGTTGTTACTAGTGAAGAGGCTGGACCACGCGTTAAATGGCCAAGAAAGCAAGAGACTCACGGGGAAGAGAAGAACGGCGGATGTGTTTTGATCATCTTTCCTGCTCTGTTACTCACTCCTCCGCAGCCCTCCCCAGAGCTCTCAGTTTCTATTTCCAAGTGCGAGTGTGCTCAGCTCTGTCCAGCTCTTTTTGTGACCCTGTGGGTTGTAGCCTGCCAAGCTCCTCTGTCCAGGGGATTCTCCAGGCAAGAATACTGGAGTGGGTTGCCATGAGCCCCCTCCAGGGGATCTTCCTGTGTCTCTTATGTTTCCTGCACTGGCAGGCAGGGTCTTCACCACTAGGTGCCACCTCGAAAGCCCCTCCCATTGTTAAACCGTATGGTAATGACTCCCTCTTTCTGCAGCAGCCTTTCCCCTATGCAGCTTCCCCTTTCTGAAGCACTGAGGATGACGAAGATCAATTTCCAATCATTCCTGCAAATGGTACGTGAAAAATTAAGGTCCAGTGGTGATTACTGGTTATTTCGTTTTGACTCTAAAACCCTGGACTTTAGAAATAATGGAACTTGATGTAACATTTGAATATCTTGCTTTTGCCACCTTTTGTTCTTATGGAAAAAGCATGTCATCTTCTAGAAGGTACCAGAGGTACTTTCTTTCTTTCTTTTTTTCCTTTATTTTACTTTACAGTACTGTATTGGTTTTGCAGAGGTACTTTCTGTGACAAAATGAGGCTTCCTCAATTATCCAATTTCGCAGGTACCAAGGGTGAAATCTCAGAACTGAGATGCAGGTTCTGAATTGTCCTGGACCATAGATCTCACTAGAAACAGAAACTTCACCAGGTCCTGTTCAAAGGACTTTCTCCTGTAACAGTGTTCAATACTGGAGGACAGGAAACTGTGCTGGAATAATCAAATCTGTTCAAAAATAGTTTATTAAATAACATAAGGAAGATTATGAAGGACAGTTCCAGAATGCCCACTCATGTGGCTTGTAAAGGTGCATTTTTCATAACGATCTGTACAGCTCAAAAGCATGAGATCCTGCAGGGGAGGCTCCTTTATTCCAGGATTTGGCAGAATTTATTTTCATCTTCTATGCATGAGCCACCAAAGTAAAAAAAAAAAAAAAAAAAGTCACTCCTCTTCAGTAAAGCAGTGTCCTCAGTAAAGGATAAGGTTTTCATGTAACCTTGGGGGCTCTCAGGGCACTTCTCATGAAGAGCAGCCACTATAAAGACCACTACGGGGCAATTTTTTCATTCTTCATGCATGAGACATAAAGAATATTACAGAAAAGTCCAAGTTTAGAAGTCACTCTCAAACATACATGTAGACTCTACTTCTGAGAGTTATTGTCAGAATACTCTCAAGCTTTAACAAATTGGAAAAGCCTGTGATCTTTGCACTGTTTCTCAGAGTCAGTGGCTCTAAAGGGTGATATTCACCATCAGTGACTTCACCCAGGGTTTCCTTTCATGACAATCCTCCAGGATGATCCTCTGGGTTGGCAGTCCCTTTAGGTCACCAGGTTTCTGCAATCTCTGTAAGAACCTGTAGCAGCTCAGCAAACGTCGGACGGCCTTTAGGTTTCTGGAAAAGGGAATTGGAGGTGGTTAACTTAGCTTAAGACTCATGCAGAGACCAGCTTTGGACCCAGATCCAGGCTGGTTCACCACGAACAGGAGAGACAGATATCTTGGCTGATACACAGGGCATGAATGGCAGCTGAGCGAGGCAGGGGTGTGAAAATATAAGGGAAGAGATGGCTGCAAAAATAAAATGGCTAGAGCTGCAAACACTAGCTGCACATGGCTATTTAAATTAACTGAAATTAGATACATCTTAAAATTCAGTTCTCAGTCACCCTAGCCACTTTTCAATTCTTTGATAGGCAGGTATCGCCTGACCTGTGGACAATGCGGATAGCGTATTTCCATCACCACAGAACGTTCCATAGATCTGCCCTAGAGATCTATTTGGATGACTTGATATGCATGGAATAAAGGAAGGGCTGGAAGAGAAGGGCCTCTTGAGTCCCGAGTCCCCAAGCTTAGCCCTAGTTATTCATTATACCTGACCCCCTGTAGAAAGACAGACTTTAGTCAGAAAGCAAAAGGCATATTTCCATGAGGGCCTTTTCAGGTCTTGAAGCATTGATTGTACTGTCTTAAGGCTCAGTCAATAAATTCCCAGCCATGAAGATTAGAGCCTGTTTTCTATTTCACAGTGGGATGTGGTTTGACTTTGACTCCGTGAGGAAGCTCCATGGCATCTTTGAAATCCATGGGAAATAGAAATATTCATGGTAGTAGAGGTCCCTGGCAACAGGGTTAGTAGGGAGACACCACCCCTAGTGGCTTGTAAACAGATGGCATCAATAAAAGTACAGAGTAGGAGACAACCCAAATGTGCATCAATGCAGGAATGGATAAAGAAGATGAAGTACATATATACAATGGAATACTACTCAGCCATAAAAAAGAGAAAGCAATACCACATGCACCAACATGGGTAGACCTAGAGATTATCATGCTGCGTGAAGTCAGTCAGAAAGAGAAAGACAAATACGATATGGGTTTACTTATATGTGGATAAACTATGAAACAAATGAACTTATCTACAAAAAAGAAACAGACTCACAGACACAGAGAACAGATTCATGGTTGCCAAGGGTGAGGGGCAGTGGAGGAGGGATGGATTGGGAGTTTGGGATTAGCAGGTGCAAACTATTACATATAGAATGGATAAACAACAAAGTCCTACTGTATACACAGGGAACTATATTCAATGTCCTGTGATAAACCATAACAGGAAAGAATAAGAAGAATGTACATATATGTATAACTGAATCACTTTACTGTATAACAGCAATTAATACACAACATTATAAGTCAAATATACTTTAATAAACTACATTTTTGAAATAGAGTAAATAAAATATAACAATTAAAGGACAGAATAGAAGAATATGTGAGCACATGTGAGAACCTTCCTTGAGACTTCAAGAATAAATAGAGGAGCTTGTTGCTGGTGCTGAGGTTGTGCCAGTAGTAGAGCCAATGAAACAAGTATGCTGCTGCTAAGTTGCCTCAGTCATGTCCGACGACTCTGTGTGACCCCATAGATGGCAGCCCACCAGGCTCCCCGTCCCTGGGATTCTCCAGGCAAGAACACTGGAGTGGGTTGCCATTTCCTTCTTCAATGCATGAAACTGAAAAGTGAAAGTGAAGTCGCTCAGTCGTGTCCAACTCCTCACAACCCCATGGACTGCAGCCCACCAGGCTCCTCTGTCCATAGGATTTGCCAGGCAAGAGTACTGGAGTGAGTTGCCATTGCCTTCTCTGCTGCTGCTAAGTCGCTTCAGTCGTGTCCGACTCTGCGCAACCCCATAGACGGCAGCCCACCAGGCTCCCCCGTCCCTAGGATTCTCCAGGCAAGAATACTGGAGTGGGTTGCCATTTCCTTCTCCAATGCATGAAAGTGAAAAGCGAAAGTGAAGTCGCTCAGTCGTGTCTGACTGTTAGCGACCCCATGGACTGCAGCCCACCAGGCTCCTCCATCCATGGGATTTTCCAGGCAAGAGTACTGGAGTGGGGTGCTATTGCCTTCTCCGATTGCCTTCTCTGGAAACAAGTATAACCATGCTAATGTAATCATGTTTGAGTCTAGAGATGCTTAAGCACCTTGTTTACTTGGTTCTCTTGTCAGCATCTTATTTACTCCTTTCTCTGTCTCCTCTCCACAGATATGTAAAATCTCAATAAGTATTATATTGTATGTGCATGTACAAGTATATTGCTTTAAACATGTACATTCCTGAGCTATTTACATTATTATTGCAAAGATGCTCTTCAGACATCTGTTTGCTACTAACAGCTTACTTAATATTTTTTTATGTCTTTCAAGAGTCCTTGCAGAGCAGTTGCTGCTGCTACTACTAAGTCACTTCAGTTGTGTCCGACTCTGTGTGACCCCATAGACAGCAGCCCACCAGGCTCCCTTGTCCCTGGGGTTCTCCAGGCAAAAACACTGGAGTGGGTTGCCATTTCCTTCTCCAATACATGAAAGTGAAAAGTGAAAGTGAAGTCGCTCAGTCGTGTCTGACTCTTAGCGACCCCATGGACTGCAGCCCACCAGGCTCCTCTGTCCATGGCGTTTTCCAGGCAAGAGTGCTGGAGTGGGGTGTCACTGTATTTTCATACATTGGGGATCTTTATAAAATTAATACTTCTCTGGAATGGAAACAACCATGTTACTTTTGAAATACTGAATTTTTTTAGTGTTTGTGAATGGGAAGTCGAGTGATTTCTTTTTTGGCCAGGAGGAAATCCTCACCCAGC
Organism: Oreotragus oreotragus; assembly: GCA_006410675.1. Taxonomy (NCBI): domain Eukaryota; kingdom Metazoa; phylum Chordata; class Mammalia; order Artiodactyla; family Bovidae; genus Oreotragus; species Oreotragus oreotragus. Next base: position 205,682 of record SJYX01022420.1, read on the forward strand.
TGTAGCTATTCTGGGCTGAAACTGTCAACTGGAAAGAGAGAAGAACTGTCAAAGTCACAGAGTCTGATGATGGGGAGGGATGTGTTGAGTTGTGCCCAGAAAAGACAGAGGTGGGATGTAAACTCTTCTGGCTTTATTTTTAAGGTTGGCATTTCAAGTAAAAGAGAAACTGGCCTCCTGAGAGAGAGTTTTTTGAGTACAAGTTCCTGGCACACTTCCTGCCACCATTCCTATTCTTGTTTATTCTCTCTATCAGGAGTCTCAAATGCCACAGGAGAGATGAAACCCATTACTCTTAGCCTTGGAAAAGCAAGACAAATTATAGTAGAATGAAGTAAATAAAAACACCATCCTTCTCTTTCAATGTGAAAATTGAACAACTCTTATTCTACCCTTAGTTTCTACCCAGAAGTTCTTAAAAGGGGTAAAACCTCTCACCACGGAATGAGTACAAGTTCCTGGCACACTTCCTGCCACCATTCCTATTCTTGTTTATTCTCTCTATCAGGAGTCTCAAATGCCACAGGAGAGATGAAACCCATTACTCTTAGCCTTGGAAAAGCAAGACAAATTATAGTAGAATGAAGTAAATAAAAACACCATCCTTCTCTTTCAATGTGAAAATTGAACAACTCTTATTCTACCCTTAGTTTCTACCCAGAAGTTCTTAAAAGGGGTAAAACCTCTCACCACGGAGGCTTTAATAACATCGAGAGTTTCTGTAGGAACCAATTTTGGAAAGATAAGACTTAGAAAAGGTACTGAATTCCTCAGTTGAAAGGCCACTGTTAAAATGGATTAATGATTTTTGTTGTGGAAGTACTTCTGGCTCTCAGGGATCATTACCAAGAAATAGAAACCATTTCCTGCCATGACAGAGTCCTGGGGTAACATGGGTGATAATCAATCTGCTCTCAGATGCAGGAACTGCCAACCTTTGTAGGAAAGTAAGGGCACTGACCTCATGCCAGCAGCTATACATGACTTCATATATGGACATTGGTGCCAGGTGAGGTCGGTATAGCCTGAAGCCTTTAGAAATAGCTTCCACGACTTGCAAATTTGACCTATTTTCAAAAGGCATTTTTCCTTCTGAGAAAACTTCCCACATCAAAACTCCTGAAAATAAAACACATAAAAATAAGAGGTTAGAGAGAGATGGTTACTTGGAACTGAATGAGCTGTTTCCAATTACAAGGCATTATTTCCCTCCTGCAGCCATGGAGTTACAATCATCCAGAATGACTACAGTTCTATCTGGGAAGCAGATCCTGTGCATCTTAGGTTTTGAATATATTCCAAGGGAAAACAATTCCTTCCCTTTTCTGTTGGTCCCGACTGCCTCCTTACTGGAAGAAAATGCTGGCAGCATTTTTAATTCAAAGTACTATTCATGTCTCCACACCCTGACATCAATGAAACTTTCTACCATTCCATAGAAAATGACAATATTGTGTAATCCCCTGCTGCCTGCTAAGGCCAGGAAAACTCCTGACCAGGAGGCATGCATTTCCCTCTTTCCACTGAAAGACTGCTGAGTAGAGTCCCAGAAAATCTGGCAGGGGTTCTGTTTATATAAGCAGGTGTTCAAAACTCAGTGATGATTGATGAAGCTCCTTCAAGTCTCTCAATTTGAGTTCATTTAATTACTTGCTTATTCTACAAATATGTATTATGTATTGATCAGACTCCACCTTATGTTAGAGCCACAGAATTAAGATTGAAACCTGTCCAAGTTCTTAAGAATTTAAGAAGCTCACTGTCCAGTGAGGAAGAAAGACAGGTGGTCAGGTAAAACTCAAGGGTTTCTAATTGTTCTACAACCACCATTGATGAAATCCTTATGTTGCTATCATTGGTCTCACAACTCAACTGCTCTCCAGCAGAGCTTAAAATGTCACCAGCCAAGACTATCACGTGTCAGTGGAGAGCTAATGAGATCAATACAAGCTAAACCTTATTGTGGGCAATAACATTCACACCCTTTGAGGGTACAGATGTCTCTCAAAACCTAAGAAGGCACCCAGGAAGGTCCAGGTGAAAGAGAATAGATAGATCATTTACACATTTATTGCCATTTTCTGAAAGTCAACTCAAAGAACAAATTCCGTCAGACATGGATCCACAGTATCTCTTTTTCAATGAAGAACATTACCCAATATAAATAGCTATTGATAGACCCCAAGGAAGCCTATGTCTAATTTCTCAAAATATGGGAATAATAATGTAAACGAGATGGCATCACTGATAGTCAAGCAATGAAGGTTATTAATTACACTCAAGATTAAATGATGCTGTAAGATCAGTTTTCCTTGCAAGTCTCTGTGGTATGGGAAGGTTGGCTGAATTTGTTTTCTAAATCAGTAGACTCTGTAATGGTTTTACAGCAAGTGCTCAGGGGAAAAGGAAAAGACACCAAAGGCAAATTTATGTAAAAAGGTTGCCAGTTGCCAAAGACAATCTGATGTGTTAGAACACCTGAGACAGAAACACAGTTATAAGAAGACTTTTAGCTAGATAATATCAAGAAATCAAAGTTAAAAGAGCAATCTCCATTTTATTCAATAAAGCTCCAACAAATGAACATCAAATTCACTCACCGAATGACCAGACGTCAGATTTGCTGCTATATCTGTTGAAATGAAAAACTTCAGGAGGGGACCACTTGACTGGAAACTTGGCTCCAGAAGAACTGACATATTCATCATCCAAAACGTACCTAGGGCCATCAGAGTTCAGAGCACATTGTGTTAATCACCCCTAAGTTCTGTCTAACCCTTTTAGTTAACTCTGATTTCTAAAATACAAAGTCTTTTATCACAGAAAGGCTCAGGATACCTTCTCTTCTTGCTATCAAGGTGGGAAAGTAACCCTGATACAGTTTCCTCCTTAAACCAAACCTCCATTGTGTTTATTATATTTGAATCCCAGAAAACCATAGCAATTCTTCAGTCTAAAACAGACCTGTGGTTTACTAATGCCAGGCATGAAGGAATCTGGCAGACAGAAATTCAGGATGAGTCAGCAACCACCAGTGTCAAGAGGCAGCCAAGGACAGAACAGGAGGATGATGGCTGCAGGGAAGCCAGTGTCAGTGGCAGCAACAGGGACCAGCTAGGCCATCTCTAGTATGTGGCCCCATGAGACAGAAGGAGTTTGGATTTTGACCCTGAAGAGAGCCAGGGAGAAACCCTGAAATCACTAGGATTAAATTTCTAGCAACCTGAAGGAAAGCAGACTCAAAATATAAATTGCACTGAGTTGTTGAAAATAAGGTTTTTCAACCTTATTTTCACACCCTTGCTGTCTGTCAGCTACTATAATTGATAAGAGAAATGCAGGAAAAGGACAGAAAAATCAAAGCTGAGCAAACAAATTTTTTTTTCTATTTCAGAAATATATAAGGAAAGCTTTTCTCTTAACCTTCTACACATGATAAGTAGACTAAGAAATTCTTTTTATTTTTAAGGGATGGCATACCTATTAATAATGACCTGACAGATCAGAAGACTAGCCCACAGTTTCCCTTATAGCTAAATTGGTGCATGTCCTAAAGCTCAAAGTGGGTCAGCAGGACATCCAACCACATCAACACTTCCCTCAGGGAAAAAAGAGCAAAGCTAATAACACCTTCGGTTTGTCTGTAGACGAATGTAAGATTCCCTACGAGTAAACAAAGAAAGAAAGTGTATCATGTACCTTGTCATTCCAAAGTCCGAAATTTTTACTATACATGTAGAACTGACCAAACAATTCCTTGCTGCCTATAGAAAGAAGAAAGAATCCAGGTTTGAATACAAAGTTTTTTCTTTCCAGAGTTTGTACTCTTCCTTATTTTGTTTGTGGCTCAGCACTGCCTCTGAGTGAACAACCATGTTACTTCACGGTGATAACTGTCGATGCTACGTAGGATTTAATGTATCTGCCCTTGCGAGATGGATTTTAGTGATTTTTTTTTTTTTAAGAAATGATAAAAAAAGAAAAAATTTAACTAACTTTTTTCCTTTTTAAAATGTGTAATCTTTCTCAAGAAGTATCCTTGACAAGTATCATGATAAACTCAACCTAAGAGGTAAAAAACTATGAATCNTTTAGTGATTTTTTTTTAAGAAATGATAAAAAAAGAAAAAATTTAACTTTTTTCCTTTTTAAAATGTGTAATCTTTCACAAGAAGTATCCTTGACAAGTATCACGATAAACTCAACCTAAGAGGTAAAAAACTCTGAATCTTGATATAAAAAACTGTGTGTATTTAAAACTTTACCTTTATAAATAAAAAGAGGAAAGTCCAATATGCATGAAAAATAAAAGATCATTAGATATCTTTGGGATAATCATTATATAAGATTACTTATAGAAATTAAGAAATTGTAGTTAAAATTTACATTTCATTGCATGTAACATCATGGGGTCACAAAGAGTTGGACACAACTGAGCGACTGAACTGAACAGTTTACAATTGATATTTTCTTATTTATCCACAGTGAACTAAATATAGTAGTATATAATGCAGAAACTCTTTGATGCCAAGACAATCTATTTTCAGTCAGCTTAGTCAGGAAAACCATTGACTTGATTTTTTAGCCTCATGTAGGTCAAAGGTTTGACAGAATTTTTCTCTTTTGAGCTAATTTGTGGTTCAGTTGGTTCAAAAACAAAAGAAAAAATTTGAAATGGAGAGCCAGCAGGGGCCGGTCTGGAAGATGTTGACAAGGGCCAGCAATGATCTCAAAGTCAAACCACAAGGCAAGCTCTGAACAGAGAACACACTCATTGTTAGCTAACATATCTTGAGTGGCATGTAGGTGGAGAAAACAGACACAAAAGACAGTGATCAAGGAAGGAACCGAGACTAGGCACGTCTGCAAGAAGGCAGCTGGAGCAAATGGAATCACCGCAACTGTCACCTGACTGAATTTTGAATTCGAATCTTCCCTGGTGGCTCAGAGGTTAAAGCGTCTGCCTGCAATGCGGGAGACCTGGGTTCGATCCCTGGGTCGGGAAGTTCCCCTGGAGAAGGAAATGGCAACCCACTCCAGTATTCTTGCCTGGAGAATCCAAGGACGGAGGAGCCTGGTGGGCTTCAGTTCACGGGGTCGCAGAGTCGGACATGACTGAGCGACTTCACTCACTCACTCACTCAGTCTTCATGAAGAGGATAAACTACAGAGACTAGGAAGGTGAGTTAGGTGGAACTGATACCATATCCATCCAATAAAATGTGTGCTCAGTGGCAACTCCGGCCAGATACTGGGGAATGCGTCACGAGACATGTAAAACAATGGTGGAGCTTTTCTGCGTGCCAGGCACTGCTTTAAGTGCTTACACATATTAATTCACGTAATCCTCCCAGTAAGCCCATAGGACGGAGGTGCTATAATTAACACCACTTGACTAGTTAACTAACTTACTTAAGGTCACACGTCTAGTAAGAAACAAAGGCGAGATTTCAACTAGCTGAGGCAGGGTATGCCATCTTGACTACATAACAAACTTCACAGGGAAATTTTCCAAAAAACTTGATCACTAGATTTTACCCCCAAAGATTCTGATTTCATTGGTTGGTGGTATGGCCTCGGTACTGTGATATTTTGAAGCTCCCAGATGATTCTAATGCCTAGCTACGTTTGAGAACCATTGCTCAGCAACTTGCACTCTCATGACACTGAACTGCAGCTCAGAAGTCTACGCCTTGATGTCAAGGAGTCTGGAGTCTAATATTTGTGTGAACAATGTAAACAATTATTAAAGGAGGTAATGAATAATAAATGCCAATGAGAGCTCTAAATCATGTGTAGGACAAGCAGTGGTATGCTGGGACTAATGAAATTATGACCCCTTTCTTGCCCCAGAATAGTCCAGCCTGAATGACAGATATTATGGTCACCCTAGTCACGGCTGATGGAAGTTCAGGATTACCTGTAAGTGTCAGTAACAGGGACTTCTCATAAATTCTCAAATTGTCATTGGATTTAATTTGCGAACTTAGAAACGAGACATGAAAGGACACAGAAGGAATAGTACGAATATCATGAATAAATACGGAGCAGACAGAAAATGTTGTTTTTCAAGGGGAGGTAGCAAGGCAGAGCTATTTGCTTCTGAGGTAAAACAAGCTTTGATGTTTTTTGTTTGGAGGGTTGTTCTGAGCGATACAGAACAGAATGGTTTAACATTTCGAGTCCCTCTCAATAATGCCAGTAGTGCTTTTATGCTGCTGTAGGAACCAAACCATCTCCACTCGGAGGCAGTTTCACCCCCTGGGTGAGACCCACTGGGGCTGGTGCTTCAGCAGGATCCTCCAGCACCTGGCTGAGAGCTTGTCAGGTATAGGCACTTAGTATGTATTTGATTATTGGTTGAAAGAAAGAAAGATGGCAGTAACAGAAGGAAGAAGAAAGGGGGAGAGAGGAAAGGAAAGTAGTTTAGTTGATTTGTTGGTGAATAATTAGTTCAAGACATATGTAGAGTAACATCTTACTTGGTTACAGCATCAGTAGGCAATAGAAAATAAATCTACATTTCTCAACAAATTACACGAATAGAAAAATGTTTTAAAATTAAGCCAAAGGATGCATTATTTAAAGTATTGAAAGTCCTAACTTATCGTGTCCTTCACAGAATAGTCAGCAAATCTGCACTGTACTTACTAAATCCCTATGGATAAAGCAGTTTCTCTCCAGATACTCCATTCCTTCACAGATATCTTGGCACACACTCAGTAGCATCTCCTTGCTAAGCTTTCCTTTTCTCTCTCTCAGATAGTTAAGCAGGCAGCCATTTTCCATAAATTCTGTCACAATATAAAGGGGCTTCTGCTGTATACACACTCCATAAAGCTGAACCAGCTTCGAATGAGATAACTTCCTGTTAAAGAAAACATAGACCCATGAGCAAAATCACTTTTGCATTTTCAAGTGTTTGAACTCAACTGGTGATACTTACCATTTCCATATAATGTTCATCATCAAGCTATGATTGAAACTAACCCAACCACAGAGCAAGTAGGACAGTTTCCTTTCCACTTTATGTGCTAAGATAGGGGGATCAAGAGGTTATGCGGTACTACTTTCTAAGTTGTGGTACATACAGGATAGTCCATGTCCCATATTCTATTTTTCTTTTTTCCATTTTGTAAGCCTTTTGTTTCCTCTTTCCTGCTACTCCTTGCCCAGTTCTTGGTCCTTGAGTTTCAACCTCCCCAATCACAGCTGTCTAGACAAAAAATTTGGGATAGACAGAGGGAAGAAAGAGCAATTGATGTGAATTTTTAAAAGAAAATTATAACTAATAAATGCATTTAAAGGAAATGTTTAGATTAAGTTGAAGACTGAAAAACATTTACTGACATGAAACTCTGACATGTATTTAGTAATCACATACATACACACAGACACACCCAAATCATAATTTTATGTCTCTTAAAAGGGTGATGGCTGTGACACCTCATAGAAATGAGCTTTGAACTGTTGGATAACTTAAAGAAAATTTCACTTTAGAGAATTAAAACATTTTTGCTCAGTTGCTTGAACTTTCCTCTCTTTTTCTCTTTTCACACACACACACACACACACACACACACACACACACACACACACACACACAGTGTCTTTGAATATCACCGACTAAAATACACTAAAATAAAGTTTTTAAGAAATGATACAAATGAGGGGCTTCTCTGGTGGCTCAGTGGTAAAGATTCCACCTGCCAATGCAAGAGACACAGGTTTGATCCCTGATCTGGGAAGATCCCACATGCCATGGAGCAACGAAGCCTGTGCGCCACAGCTATCGCGCCTTTGTTCTAGAGCCTGGGAGCCACAGCTACTGAAGCCTGCACGCCCTAGAGCCTGGGCTCCCCACGGGAGACGCCACTGCNAAGATCCCACATGCCATGGAGCAACTAAGCCTGTGCGCCACAGCTATCGCGCCTTTGTTCTAGAGCCTGGGAGCCACAGCTACTGAAGCCTGCATGCCCTAGAGCCTGGGCTCCCCACGGGAGACGCCACTGCAGTGAGTCAGCTAGAGAGCAGCCCCGGGGGGCTCACCGTTACTAGAGACAAGCCCGGGCAGCAACAATGACCCAGCACAGCCAAAAATAAAAGACACTTTAAAAAATTTTGTTTAAAGAAATGAAATGATACAAATGAACTTATTTACAAAACAGAAACAGATTCACAGACTTAGAGAGTAAAGATTCCACCTGCCAATGCAAGAGACACAGGTTTGATCCCTGATCTGGGAAGATCCCACATGCCACGGAGCAACGAAGCCTGTGCGCCACAGCTATCGCGCCTTTGTTCTAGAGCCTGGGAGCCACAGCTACTGAAGCCTGCACGCCCTAGAGCCTGGGCTCCCCACGGGAGACGCCACTGCAGTGAGTCAGCTAGAGAGCAGCCCCGGGGGGTCACCGTTACTAGAGACAAGCCCGGGCAGCACAATGACCCAGCACAGCCAAAAATAAAAGACACTTTAAAAAATGTTGTTTAAAGAAATGAAATGATACAAATGAACTTATTTACAAAACAGAAACAGATTCACAGACTTAGAGCATGAACTTATGGTTACCAGCTGGGAAAGATGGGGAGAAGGTGGCACCCCACTCCAGTACTCCTGCCTGGAAAATCCCATGGACGGAGGGGCCTGGAAGGCTACAGTCCATGGGGTCGCTGAGGGTCGGACACGACTGAGCGACTTCACTTTCACTTAAGCACAGATAACTCTCCTCAATGTTATGTGGCAACCTGGATTGGAGGGGAGTTTGAGGGAGAATGGATACATGTAAATATATGAGCAAGTCCCTTTGCTGGTCACCTGAAACTATCATAACATTATTAATCGGCTATGGTCTAATATAAAATAAAAAGTTTTAAAAAGAGAAAAACTTTTTAGTTATTTATTTTTCAAAAGTTTATTGTTTCTTTTGTACTGTAATAGTCAGTCCCTAAAGCCCTTTTATGCCAACGTGAATATGGAATAGAATATTCAAATTAATGTTTGTAATTTTAGGAGGTGTATAATAAACTAACATTTTGTTAATCAAAAGTACATTGAAATGTTACTTCTTTCCATTCATAAAGATAATACAAGATCAATGAATCAGGGATATTAATTATATTAAAATAACATGTATGAGTGATTGATACATTCCCATATAATGAGCAAACAGTCTAGTTAGTAGGGGAGAAAGATATTCAAGCACCTATACATGATTTTGGGCTTCCCTGGTGGCTTAGAGGTTAAAGCGTCTGCCTCCAATGCGGGAGACCTGGGTTCGATCCCTGGGTCGGGAAGATCCCCTGGAGAAGGCAATGGCAACCCACTCCAGTATTCTTGCCTGGAGAATCCCATGGACGGAGGAGCCTTGTAGGCTACAGTTCTCGGGGTCGCAAAGAGTTGGACACGACTGAGCGACTTCACCTCACCTCATACATGATTTTAATTTGTAGATATAGGTATTATATTGTGGCACTAGTGGTAAAGAATCTGCCTGCCAGTGCAGGAGACACAAGAGATGGGTTCCATCTCTGGGAAGATTCCATGGAGTAGGAAATGGCAACACACCGCAGTAATTCTTGCCTGGGAAATCCCATGGATAGAGGAGCCTGGCAGACTACAGTCTATGGGATCGCAAGAGTCAGACACAACTGAGCAACTGAGCACACACACACACGTACATATTATATGTGTAGATTTTGTCTGATTTACGTTTCTAATTCATGAAGTATATTTTCACTTAGAGGATGCAGCTTACATGTGTGCAGAATAATGGCAGGAAGGCAATTCTTGAGGAAAACTAATTTTCCATGAGAAAGCTGCCAAATTGATACTCACATGTAAGCATTTGAGAATTAGAACATACACTGTATTTGCTCAGTAAGATCACCAGCAAAAGTTTATCAGAAAAACAGAAATAACCTTTATCAGAAATAAGGCAAGAACAAACAAATAATCCCTCACTTGTATGGTTCAGTCTAACAAATAAGACAAATATTTTTCAAGGGCACAGAAATGCAAACAGAAAAAGAACGTTGTTGTTTGCTGTAACTTTAGGACCCATTAATACACATTCCTTTCTCATCTTAGAAAAATGCATATGATTCATTATAGAACAAATATGTTATATTTATGTAAATTTGTTACTTAAATATCTTCAAACTCTGTAGTCTTCGTCTCTTCTAATTGTTCTTTTTTCCTATGTGATCAGATCAAGTTTCAGAGTTTTTAATGTCATCTGTGGTGACCAGGCTGACCTCTCTCCTGAACTCTAGACTCATGCACTTGACCCTTGGTCATACTTGGCTACCCAATAGGTCTCTCAAATTCAACATGTCCAAAGCAGAATTACTCATTTTTCCTCTAAAACTATTCCTCAGCAGGTCTCTCCCATTTCAGTAAATGGTGCCATTCTCCGCCTAATAATGCACCCAAGACCTTGGTTTCACTTTTGGGTCCCCCAGTTTCCTTAAGTGATTTGTCACATCTAATTTATCAGCAAGTCCTGATAATCTTATCTCAAAAATGTATCCTGAAACTATTCTCTTCTTTCCATCTCTGCTATCACCCCTTTCACCATGATCTCCCACCTGCTTTATTGAAAGGGCTCCTAAAAATGTATAATGAGATTTGAAATAAAAGTGAAATATTTTTTCCCAATATTTTTGGGAAAATATATTTAAACACTATATTTAAACATCTCAAATTATGTTTAAACATCTCAGAAGAAGGATTTAAATTCTAATTCCTTGTTTCTGATAGAGATTCTAGGTGAGATTTTACAGGTGAGGAAATTGAAGCTTAGAAAAATGAAATAACTCAAGCCACACAGAAGTCAAATAATTCGCCCAGGTCCCACAATTAGCTTGGGCAGAGTGGAGACACAAACCCACTTGTGACTGACTCCAAAATCCATGTTCTTTCCATGACACCTGGATGTTGTGCCTACTTGTCTGGGTTTTGTGTATACTTACGTCATCACCTTAGCCTCTTCAATGAAATCCTCTTCAGACATGAAGCCTTCGTTGATGGCCTTGATAGCTACCTGGACATGTGCTCGCCATTGGCCTAAGTAGACCACTCCAAACTGACCACTTCCAATCTGCTTCACAAAAGCCAGCTCAGATGGATCTATCTCCCACTTTTCTGGAAAAGTAAAATATCCACGTTGCAAGTAAGGAAAAGTTAAATTTTAGAGCTAGAAAAGATCTAGGAATTATCTTAGCCTGTTTTCTTTTATTTTTCAGGGAGGTCGAAAACATTTACAAATGAGCAGAAAGGACCTATTACCATTTTTATTACTATCATTAAAAGTGTAATTCCAGAATTCAAGTTTAAATGGAATAATTTCTAAAAGAATTTTGTATGCTGAGCTGTGCCATATAAATACATTTTCATAAAAAAAATAAACAAAGATACAAATCTCACTTACTTAGAAATTATGGGTATCAAAACAGGCTTTTTCTTTCCTGAGAGACCCAGAAGGAGACACAGCTCTGTGTCTTTCTAAACTAAACTTGCCAAAACCAGATGTGGGAAATATGTACATCCCCAGACTGTTTTGTTCTGATAAGTAAACTTGTGAGGTAGATAAAACCTGGGCTCCCCCTGCCCCCATCCCAGTTTCTTTTACAGTTCCTCTGCACCCCACCCCAGTACTCTTGCCTGGAAAATCCAATGGACGGAGTAGCCTGGTGGGCTGCAGTCCATGGGGTCGCTAACAGTCGGACAGACTGAGCGACTTCACTTTCACTTTTCACTTTCATGCATTGGAGAGGGAGATGGCAACCCACTCCAGCATTCTTGCCTGGAGAATCCCAGGGATGGGGGAGCCTGGTGGGATGCCGTCTATGGGGTCACACAGAGTCGGACACGACTGAAGTGACTTAGCAGCAGCAGCAGCCACTCCCACCCCTAAAGGGCTTTTTTGCCCTTTCTCTTTTGCAAAAAGTCTAATCATTGCATCTAATAAGTATTTTCAATATTAAGAGTCTAACCTATAACTAAGTGTACATTTGAAATGAGAATTGCATTACTGAATATGTCTCATCCTATAGAAGCACATCAGTGGGGGCGGGGGGACTATTTTTAAAATAATACTTTGGAAAACTCTGAGAATCAAATCTTGACTTTTTAGTATCCCCTTTTATACAGCAATTCCACCATCTGCTGGAACTTTAAGATAATGCATTTAAAAGAACTGAAGGGAATTCTCTGGCTCTCCAGTGGTTAGGCTTTCATGCTTTCACTGCCCAGTGCCCAGGTTCAATTTCTGGAAGGGAACTAAGATCTCACAAGCTGTGAAGCATGCTCTCCCCTACCCCCCAAAAAAAAGAATTATAAGGACTAATGGACCCTTGTAACAGGCTAAGTAACACAGGAGAATATATTCATGACCTTGGGATTGGCATAGATTTATTCAATAGAATATAACCATAGAAGAAAATATTGATAAATTATACTTCATAAAATCTTATTTATCAAATACAGCCCACTAAGAAAATGAAAAGGTAAGCCACAAACTGGGGGAAGATCTTTCTTAAAATACATAACCAACCTAAGAATTCCTTTTCAAAATAAGAATAAATCAACTAGGAAAAGGCATATAATCCTATTTTTAAGTGTCAAATAAAAATTTGAATAGAGTTTTCTCTCACAAAAGAGAATACCCAAAATGGCAACTGAACCTATGAAAAGCTGATCAGGGAAGTTGCATATTTAAACCAAAATGAGATATGCACACATAGACTAGATTGGCTAAAATGTGAACCAAAACCAAGCCAGAACAAACAAAACCACAAGAATATGAAACACTGGCAAGGACAAAGATGATTGTTTTTCTACCTTTTTCAATTGTCTTGGTAAGAGTCTTCACTTGATCTTGTAACTTTTTAATCACTCTTTCCTTCATGTCTAACTCTTCTTCAAGATCCTACAAAAATCAAAAGAAACAGGATGCTAGCTCAGAAGCATCTTAATTCTATTATTTGGTAAGAACTTTGCTGAGCTATAATTCACATACCACACAATTCACCCACTTAGTGTACACTCATGATTTTCAGTACAGTCAGTTGTGCAACCATCACCACCATCTGATTCCAGAATATTTTCATCACATTGAAAACAAACATATAACTTTTAGCTGGCACCCCTTGGCTCTCCTATTCCTTCCCAGCCCTGGACAACCACTAATCTACCTACTGTCTCTACATATTCGCCTACTGTAGATATTTAACATAAATTAAATCATAGAATATGTGGCCTTTCCTGTCTGGCTTCTTTCATTTGGAATAACGCTTTCCAGGTTTATCTGTGCTGCAGCAGCTATCAGTACTTCATTGTTCTTTTGGCTGTGGGATCTTAGTTTCCTCCAATCAGTGAAAGCCCTGAGTCCTGACCACTGGCTGCTGCTGCTGCTGCTAAGTCGCTTCAGTCGTGTCCAGCTCTGTGCGACCCCATGGATGGCAGCCCACCAGGCTCCCCCGTCCTTGGGATTCTCCAGGCAAGAACACTGGAGTGGGTTGCCATTATCATTGATTGAAATATAATTTGGGATAAGCTCTTTGGAAAATTGACTAAATATGAGTGTGTGCATACTCTATGACCCAGCAAATCTACTTCTAAGTATACATCCAACATTGTCTGGCCATAAATGTGATTAAACTTTATCAAAAGACATACAAGAATGTTCATAATAATATTATTTAGAAAAGCCAAAAATTGGTTACAACCCAAATGTCTATGCTGCTGCTGCTAAGTCACTTCAGTCATGTCCGACTCTGTGTGACCCCATAGACGGCAGCCCACCAGGCTCCCCCGTCCCTGGGATTCTCCAGGCAAGAACACTGGAGTGGGTTGCCATTTCCTTCTCCAATGCATGAAAGTGAAAAGTGAAAGTGAAGTCGTTCAGTCGTGTCTGACTCTTTGCGACCCCATGGACTGTAGCCCACCAGGCTCCTCAGTCCATGGAATTTTCCAGGCAAGAGTACTGGAGTGGGGTGCCATTGCCTTCTCCGCCAAATGGCTATATAAATGGGCAAACCCATTGCAGTATAGTCACAAAACAGCAGTGCAGCGCCACACAGATGAGCCAACCACATCCGACACCACGAGTGAACTCACTCATGGACCGGTGAGAGAAAGAAGCCAGACATGGATGCACGGTGTTGAACTTTGTTTATATACAGTAATCAAAATGAGGCAAAATTAATCAGACTCTAGATTTATGAACTATATACTGTTAAGGATATTTAAATATTGATAGGTTAATATTTTTAATGAATGAGGACCATATTTAACTTAGATAAACTGCTAATGATAGAATTTTTAAACATGTAGTATTTATGGGGTAGAGAAGTAATCTAGGCACACATAACACTCTGAAATCACCTTTCCATCCCAATTCAGAGACTGAATCCTGGGTGCCTGCTACACAATAATTGTGTGTGTGTGTGTGTTAAAGCATATTCTTAGTCCCCATAGTGAGATAAATTTAAGGAAATAAAATGTCACCAAATTAGAAAGAAAGATTCATTGGTTCTTATTTATTCTCATAGATTCGTAACTACCACATTCACTAGAAAACAGTTCAAATCAAACTTCACCCAAGTCCTATTTGAAAAGGTGAAAAGGACAGATTTCGCAGTTCGTTTTAGTAGGTCCCATTGGGAAGAAGTCATTTCCCAGTCACCCACATAACCAGACAGCAACAACCCAATCATTCAAATAAAAAGAATTGGAATTTATCAAAGAGGTTCCAAATAATGTATAATGAAATTTAAAGAAAAAGTAAAACATTTCCCCCCAAAGTTTAAATGGCCTTATGAGATGCATTTAAATGCATTTAAATCTCAGAAAGGAGATTTAAACGTTGAGGAGAAAACATATACCAAGACAGACATCTTGAAAGTGCTGAGAATTCAAAGAACATAGAGAGAACTTGGGATAGACTCTTTACTTGATTTGATTTTTACTTGAGCACACATGCATACTTTACCATAACTAAAACCAGCTGTGGCTGGCAAACAACTGCCCATCAGACCAACTGGGTAACGGAGACGGGACATGAGTCCTGGGGAGAAAAAGAAACCAGCATTTCAGTTCTAGTTCCTGGTACAAGAGAAAAAGCCAAATATACCAGAAGATGGAACCATTCCCTAAACAGATCAGCCAGAGAAAGTATTCTACAGTTAGTCTGTTTGGTCATTTTTCCTATTTGAAAAAGACTTTTCATAATATAGTATATGCTCATTGAACACAAGTTAAAGAATCCAAGAAAATACAAAAATGAAAAGGTCCCTTACAAAATCTTAGTATCCAGAGATACTTTGTTATCATTTTTGTGACCATCTTTGCAAAAATCTCTATATGTGTATTTGAACATATAATATATCTGTATGTTTCATGGAAATGTCAATGTTTTGCTATAAGCTTCTTACACTCAACATATAATCGATATACACCAATGACTATAAATTGACCTTAAACTTATTTCCAAGATTTCACTATAGAAAAATATGCTGTATGCTGGAGGGAGTGAGATGAGGGTAAGAGCATGGCAAGCAAAAAGATGAGATTGAGATAGCTCATGTTTGGTGACTTTGATGTTCTTTCAATTTTTTAAAACAGAATATAGTTGATGCACAATATTATATAAATTACAGCTGTACAATAAGGTGTTTCATAATTTTTCAAGGTTATACTCCATTTATAGTTATAAAATATTGGCTGTAACTCTCTATGTTGTATAGTATATCCTTGTAGCTTACTTTATACATAGTTTATACTGCTTAGACTTCAATTTTCTTGGTGAAGTAGAGAGGCAATTTGCTGATGGGCAGTGGATAATACTGGAAAGAGGGTTTTGAGGAGAATGGTAGAAATTTGAACAGAAGAAAGGATGCTTACTAGGGACTCTGAAGACCTAGTTGGAGTTAAGAGTCCTCATCGAGTTGGGACTCCATAACACATGATCCAAATAAAAAACATAAGAGGAATTACTTTAACACCCTAACACTTCCCTCTGAATACAAAGTTTTTGTTTGCCAAACATTTTTGTTTTGCGAATGACTACCCATAGTTTAGTGACAGTGTATCTCTCTGATAGAAACAAAATGTCTGTCACTCTTCCCACTGTCCTTACTTCTGATAAGGAAATGGATTGTTATGAACTAAACTGACCAGAAGTCAAACAGTAGATGGGCTAGTCCTGGGTTTCAAGCCTCTTCTAAAATGGTCTCTCCAATAATCTAATTTGCTTCTTTCTGGGAAAGACAGTAGTCGTTAAACACAGACTGTGGAGCCAGCGGGTTGAATGGCTCCAATGGTTTCATAGATTTCTGTGGTCTCAAGTCTTGTCTCAAATATCTATTAATGGTGTGACCTTGAGCACAACGTATGCCTGAGTTTCCTTATCTGGGGGATGGAGATGTCAACAGTATCAACCTCATCGGATTTCTCTGAGGATTAAATAAATAAATAGACATAAATAGGCTCTGGCCCAAAGTAAGTCTTCAATAAATACTAGTTGCTTCTGGATATCCCATGCCTTTCCTCTTATCATTTTTCTTCCTCTTTGTCTTATCTCTTTTCTACTTTCTTTTCTCTCTAACAGCAGCCATAGTTATAAGTTTTCAACTCCTGTCTTTCATCTTCTTATTGTTTGATCTAGCTTTAATTTTAAAAGTTATCTGTATGGTATTTCATACACTGTAAGAATAATTTATGTATATGTATATTATAATAAAAAAAAAAACCCTAGGGCAAGCTATAAAGCAGAAAATAAAAGTTTTCCTTACCCTCAGTCTCCTTCCCCAGAGGTAAACATTAACAGTTTATAGTCTGTTATCATCTTATTAGTTTAAAAATTATTATCTAAACTTTAACAGAATTTTCCTAGGCACACATGTCTGTGTGAATGTGTATTACTCTACAAAAGTGAAGCTATAAATATACTGTTTTGCACCTTTTTTTCCTTTATAAACAATTTATCACTAACATCTTTTTAGGTTAGCACATCCTGATCTGCCTTAGTATTTTTTTTAACCTCACCACCACAAACACTCAGTTTCTTAAATTTCTTCTTTGAAGGAAGAGGAAAGAAGAGTGTGAAGAAGAAAACTCAGACCTGATCTGATGCTAAGAGTTTCTGTCTCTGGCCACAAATATGTCCTCACTGGCCTCACTCAAACACGTTGCCACTTCCTCTCTAACCAAATGCCCAGTGACCACCAGGAATATCCAGGTGGACTCAGCCCAAAAGTGTATAAAATTTCCATGGATTTACTCCTGATATAAAAAAACCAGTGTAATGGAAAAGTGAGCTTTCCAAAAGGGATTCCTTTTGTCAACACAACTTTTCATGAGAAAAATCTTAAAAAGTACTGCACATCAAGAAATCAAAACAATATGAAAGTTGCACTGGGTTCCAAATTCTATAATGTTGAGGTAAAGAGATTCCCCTTGGACTCGGAGTAGTCCAGGATAGACTTAATGAGGCTGAAGGTCAGAGCTGTGATTGTAATTATGATGGAACTTTCTGGAATCTTACATCTTTCCACAGATGATAGGTTTGTAAAAGTAGCCATTATTACAAATAACAGCAAGAGAAGGAGGTTAAATATGCCTCTGATATGGTATACTTAAGTCAGATTATAACTGTGAAATACTGTGCCTGCTCTCCAAACAGGAAATACAGAAAATGAGACATTTAAGGGTAATTTCCTACTGTCACTGTCTAGAGAGCAAATTTATAGGGGCAAAGGAAAAAAAGCATGATTCTTTAAGACATTTGAAATTGTATTACATTTAGCGCCATGTAAATTTCAAGAACAAACATATAGTGACTAAATGGCCTTTTGAATCTTTGTCACATATCTTTTTTCTAAACCGGCAGAAATGTGAAAAATCAACCTACCTCCTGCCCCTCTGACTAGAAAAACAAAAAACATCTCCTCCTCCTCTCCTGAGGAGGAGAACTACTCAGAAGACAGGTTGTATTTCAAGCTCTTAAACATTTCTACAGGGATATTTGCTCCTGTTAAATGTCTGACCAAAGACACATAACCTGCCTGGGGCCTGGCTCCCTAACTCTCCCAGCCTGAATTTTCCAACTTACCGGCTGCATTGTGCTGGTGATACCAGATCAACTCAGGGATTGATTGAAATAGATGTCTTTCAGCCACATACCACTGTCCTGAGTCATTCCTTTTAATCTGATAATGTTTGATGGTAGCCTCCATATCTCTATAACCAATAAAATGTGAATTCGTAAACAAGCAAAAGATCACTTTGGAACCAAGTCAATCATTAAGCAACAGGGCTCGACTTCAAAACCTTGTATCCTCACTACACACTGAAAAGTAGAGGATTACAATAAACAGGTGCCTCACCACTGCTGGGAAAATTCCACAGCTATGGTATTAGGGTCTTAAATCAAATATAACTTCAGCCAAAGATGTCTAGGTGACAAGTCTAGAGTCCAAAACTGTGCAGCTTGTAATGAACACTTATAAGTATCTACTGAATCAGGTATCAGTCCAATGAATAAGCAAATGCAGTGTGAGACATGTGAGACAAAGAAAGGAGGAAAACCACCAGAGGGTGTCTTGATGAGCAGGTTTGTTATGGGCAAGTGGGACTTAATCTCTTTAGGAAGCCATGAGAGAAATGTAGAACACACCTCAGAGTTGTCCCACTAAAGTGCAAAGGAGCTGAGGAATTTATCCCTTATTTCACATGGATGGAAGGTCACCCCTACAATGCTTTTAGTCACTTCCAGTCCACCCCCAGGGGACCATGAGAACCCATAGGCAAACAACATTCTCAGGAAGAAAGACACAGGAAGCTTTCTGCATTCAAGAGAGCTCTCTGTAGGTAAACCCTGGGGTTAACTAAGGGATATGAGGAAAGCATCAGCAGTGTGTGCTACAACTAATCAAATCTCCTCACTTGATACTTGAGAAAAGGAGACGAGAGAGTGTAAGTAACTTATATTTACTATCACACACAGAGCTTCTTAGGGGATAAAATCGGAACCAATTAGTTGTCCCAACATCCAGGCCAGCAATTTTCTATGTTAGGCTCTCACTTCCACTCTCTATGCGATGGTGACTCCTTAACAATGACTATCCTGCTGCTGCTGCTAAGTCGCTTCAGTCATGTCTGACTCTGTGCAACCCCATAGACGGCCTCCCACCAGGCTCCCCAGTCCCTGGGATTCTCCAGGCAAGAACACTGGAGTGGGTTGCCACTTCCTTCTCCAATGCATGAAAGTGAAAAGTGAAAGTGAAGTTGCTCAGTTGTGTCCAGCTCTTAGCGACCCCATGGACTGCAGCCTACCAGGCTGCTCTGCCCACGGGATTTTCCAGGCAAGAGTACTGCAGTGGGTTGCCATTGCCTTCTCCGAATGACTATCCTAGTGACTGTTATTTCTAAAGTGACCCAAATCACAATTGCTTACCTTTTATCTCTTATAAACACAGAAATGGTGTAAGATCCCAAATGTCTTGAATCTCTGACAATAAATGCACCTTCTTTGGACTGCAAAACAATTCATTCATTGTACATGTTTATTCCTTATTTGGAAGAAAGACAAATAGCTCCATAATGAAAACTAAAGCTATATTGACTTACTATAGAAGGATGATATTGTTTTTATAAGTACACACAATCTTATCTCTTAAATTCTTACAGATTTAGATGTCATACCTATAAAATAAAATTGGGATAAGAATCTGCAGTGTGTGAGCATTTTAAAACTTCACTCATGATTTTTCTCATATTGCATTTGACAACCTTGTACCCCACCATGTAGTTATTTTTGTATACTGATTAAGTAATAGATAAAAGAGCTGATGAATAAGAACTCTGAGACAGATGGACAGGAGTTTTCTTTACAGGCAAAGAAACAATATGGCAAGTGGGGGTGAGGGAGGCAGGGAGAAATACATCTGGGAAGCTGAGGAATGGGGAAACAAGACCAGTTTATGACACAGATGGAAAGAGAATAGACTTGGAGAAGTCTTGAGAAAAGAGCAAGGACCATTTTGTTTTCTCTAAGGATACAGGCTTCCCAGGTGGCACTAGTGGTAAAGAACCTGCCTGCTGATGCAGGAGACACAAGAGATGCAGATTCGATCCCTGGGTCGGGAAGATCCTCTGGAGAAGGGCATGGCAACCCACTCCAATATTCTTGCCTGGAAAACCCTATGGACAAAGAAGCCTGGTGGGCTACAGTCCATGGGGTTGCAGAGCTGTACTTGAGTGAAATGACTTAGCATGCATGCATGCATGCAGGGATATAGGAGACACAGAGGGAGACATGGCAAGAGGGAAGAATATTATAGTAAGTTTGATGTTTACATTATCAGTTGGATCCCCAGTGACATTCTTTGGGCTTCCCTGGTGGCTCAGATGGTAAAGAATCTGCCTGCAATGTGAGAGACCTGGGTTCGATCCCTGGGTCAGGAAGATTCCCTGGAGAAGGGAATGGCAACCCATTCCAGTACTCTTGCCTGGAAAATCCCATGGACAGAGGAGTCTGGCAGGCTATGGTCCATGGGGTCGCAAAGAGTCAGGCAGGACTTAGCAACTAACACTTTTGACATTCTTTGAAACTGCTTTTAAATAAACCTGAAGGTTGGACTGCTTGGTTTGGTTTGTTTGATATCATTTTTTAAAGAAATCTTTACCTCTATTAAGTTTGCTTACATTTATGCAGAGGAAAATATCTCAGATCTTGTCAAACTCATGAACATTTACACTTATGAAGTACTGGTGAGAACTGCACAACCCTAACAACATGATGTAACCCCTCAAGAGGAACATAATACATTGTCTCCTCCTTCCAGATGCTTACCAAGAGACAAGCCTTTTCCTGTCAGAGTTTTTAACCAGTGGTACAGTAGACAGCCCAGAAATAAACTCATGCTTATATGGTCAAATAATCTGTGACCCAAAAAAGGGCAAGAATACACGATGGGGGAAAGACATCCTTTTCAATAAACTGCAACTGGAAACCTGGACAGCCACGTGCAAAAGAATCAAACTGGGCTACTTTCTCCCACAATGTACCAAAATAAACTCAAAGTGAATTAAAGACTTAAGTGTAAGCCTTGAAACCATCAAAGTCCTAGAAAAGAACATGGGCAGTATGCACTCTGATGTTGGTCTTAGCAACATTTTTTTTGGATTTGTCTTCTCAAAAGGAAGACAAGGAAAAATGGAAACAAAGCAAAGGAAACAAGTAAAAATGAACAAGACTACACTAAACTAAAAAGCTTCTATATAGTGAAAGAAACGATCAACAAAATGAAAAGGCAGCTTATTGAATGGGAATAGATATTTACAAAAGATATATCTGATCAGGGGTTAGTACCCAAAACATACAAAGAACTCATACAACTCAACATCAAAAAATAGACAATTCTGTTTAAAAATGGGCAGAGGACCTGAACAGACATTTTTCGAAAGAAGACATCTAGATGGCAAACAAACCCATGAAAAGATGCTCAACACCACTAATTATCAGGGAAATGCAAATCAAAACCACCTTGAGATATCACCTCACGCCTGTTAGAAAGGCTGTCATCAAAGAGACAAGTGTTGCCAAGGATGTGCAGAAAAGAGAACCCTTGTGCACTCTTTGTGGGATTACAAATTGATGCAGCCACCATGGAAAATAGCATGAAGATTCCTCAAACAGAACTACCACATGGTCCAGCAATTCTACTTCTGGGTATTCACCCAAAGAAAACAAAAACATAAATTTGAAAAGACACATGTTCATAGCAGCATTATTTACAATAGTCAAGATATGGAAGCAACCTAAGTATCCATCGATGGATGAATGGATAAAGATGTGGTGTACATATACCATGGACTATTACCTAGCCATAAAAAACAATGAAACCTTGCCATTTGTGACAATATGGACAGACCCAGAAGGTGTAATGCTAAGTGAAATAAGCCAGACCAAGAAGGACAAATGCCATGTGATCTCACCTTTATGTGTAATCTAAAAAGCAAAGCAAACAAAACGCAAGAGACTCATAGATACAGAGAACAAATGGGTGGTTGCCCAATGGGAGGGGTAGTAGGGAGCATGAACTAGGTGAAGGGGATTGAATTACAAACCTCCTGTTAGAAAATAAATAAGCCACAGGGATGTAATATACAACATAAGAAATATGGTCAATAATATTGTAGTAATTTTGTATGGGGACTGCTGCTGCTGCTGCTAAGTTGCTTCAGTCATGTCCGACTCTGTGTGACCCTAGAGACAGCAGCCCACCAGGCTCTGCCATCCCTGGGATTCTCCAGGCAAGAACACTGAAGTGGGTTGCCATTTCCTTCTCCAATGCATGAAAGTGAAAAGTGAAAGTGAAGTCACTCAGTCGTTTCCAACTCTTAGTGACCCCGTGGACGGCAGCCTACCCGGCTCCTCCGTCCATGGGATTTTCCAGGCAAGAGTACTGGAGTGGGTTGCTATTGCCTTTTCTGATATGGGGACAGATGGTGACTAGATTTACAGTGATCATTTCATAATGTATGCAAACGTAAAATCACTATGCAGTACATACACCTGAAACTAATAAAATATGTTTACCATGTAACAATATGTTGACATGAAACATGTCAACCATGTTTCAATAAAAAAGGAAATTCAAGTACAAATGAAAAAATCTAGAATAAGGACATACTACTTATTAGGACTTCTGCTATATAGTTCAGGCAATACTCAGAAATAAATTCACAGTCTTATTATATCAATAAATGAGAAGAATACAAAATAAACATATCCAACTCAAGAAGTTAGGTTAAGAATTATAAAATAAACTCAGGTAAAGTAGAAGAAAAGAATTAATAAAGGCAAAAGCAGAAAATCATAAATTATAAAAATAAAAACATAATATAGACAGTAATTACATTCAAAGTCTGGTTTTCTAGGGAAAAACAATAAAATAGGTAACCTACTAGTTAACCTAATTAATAAATAGTGGAGGAAATCTATTAAAAATGTCACAAGGATTCAGAAAAAAAGAATCTTCTTGCCTCTATATAATATATTTGAAAACTTGAATAAAATGGACAATTAGCTAGCAAAACATAAAATTTGTCAAAATTGATTCCAGAAAAGCTAGAAATCTTAATGGATCTAATAAATTGAAAAGCAGATAAGGTTTTAAAACAGCTTCAAGATTAAAAAGCACTACATTGCACTGTGATGTTACTAAATCTTAAAAAAAAAAGGTAGATAGAGCAATTAAATAATTCCAGAGCATATGAAAAGAAAAAATCTTCCAGATCATATGAAGTAGGCTCAATATCCCTACCATAACATAGCAAAGATTGTGCACAAAAGGGAAAACTACCAACCAGTCTTCACTCATATCAATGCAAAAACCCTAACTAAATATTAACAAACCGAATCCAGTAGCAGAACAAGAGAATAATACACCATACCCAAGAGGGATTACATACAGGAATGTAAAAGTAATGTAACACTAAGAATTTTATTAATATGATTCAACATTTAATAGATCTGAGAAGAAAAAATCTCACTTAAATTTCCATAGATGTTGAAGAAGCACTTAAATTCAATTTCTATTATCAAGGTTTTTTTTATTCTTTATAAAATGGGAATATATGTATATTCTTTAACACAATAGCCCTTATTTACTTTGGTCCCAAGTCCAGCATCATGCTTTATGTGGAAATCATTCTAACTAAAATTAGGAAAAAAGAAATACCCACTATCAGCAGTGGTATTTAAACTGTTCTAAGACACTAGCCAGTGCCATTAAATGAGGCAGAAATTAGAGCCCTGAATTAAAATTGTAAAAGAGGGTTGACATAATCTGTTCACTACTGCTAAGATTATGTACCTAAACCTAAGAGCATCCACTGAAAAACTACTATAACAAAATATTTGAGCCACACTCGCCTTCTGTGATGGCCCATACTCTGTCTGTGGAGCGTGTCTCTCTCTAAATAAATCCACTTCTTATCTATCAAAAAGAAACTTTGAATTCATCAAAGTCATCAGTTACAAAATTAATTCATAGAAATCAAGAGATTTCAAAAGTAAAAGTAAAAAGATATGACTATTTATAATAGAAACAAAAAGATAAATTATTTTAATATAAATTTAAAAATACATGTGCAAGAGTTAAATGAAGAAAACCTTAAAATTCTCCTGAAAAATATGAAATCATTTGCTTTTTCTAATTAGGTCTTTCATCCATCTAATATCAATTTTTGCTTGAGGTTTGGGTTTAATTTTGATTTTTTTCTATGTGAATAATTAATATATACGTCCTGGAACAAACTGGTCCCCAAAACACACTGATTTGTAATGCATAAATAATTTTCCCTAAAGTAATCTGTAAATTTAATGCAAACAACAGGAAGGTTTCTTAAACAAGGCAAAGTAATTCTGAAGTTCATACAGACAAAACATATTTTCAGAAAGCTTCTTAAAAAGAGAGACTAGCCAGAGAAACCTTCATTGTTTAAAACAGTAAAAGGTACTTTGCTGTACAGCAGAAACTAACTCGACATTGTAAAGCAACTATACTCTAATAAAAATTTTAAAAATAAGTAAGTTAAAAAAATTGACAACTGTATCAATATCTCCAATGTTAAGATAACTGGGTGCCACCTAGTGCTTGATTTCTGCAGCTACTAACCTTACATATTCAAAATTGCTACTATTAATAAAGCCCAGGTTTTAAAAACTGCATTTTGGAAATGACTTCTTCGTTGATATGTTTATAGTGGCAGAAAAAGATCATGAAAAGAATGTATATGATATCAAAATTAGTATGAAAATAGCCACATGCCCCTTAAATATGAAAAACAGACTAATCATTTTTCACTGCAAATACAGATTTCTGCCTCCCTTAAATTTCACCAAAATCTCAAGGGAACATCTATGTAACTGGACTGTACAAAACCTCATTATATGGTCAACAGGCTAGTCAAAACTAGGGCTTAATTATAATCCACAATGAGTGTACAGCAAATGGTTTGTTCGAAACTTCCATTTACTTACTCAAAGTGGTCAAAGTGGAGAAGGCAGTAATGTATATTTTTGTCTTTCTCAAAAGGGTAGATGTGGTCTTTGCCAGACTATTTTATGAAACTTTAACCTTCAAGAAACAAATAACGTCTATCTGATATAAACAATTTCAGAGATTAGAAAAAGAGATTAAAAATCCCACATTCCAACTCATTTTATGAAACTAAGGTAACATTTATACCAAAACCAAAGAGAACAGAAAATCAGAAGCCAGGCTCACTTTGAACTTAACAGGAAAAATGCTAAAGTGAGGAAAGCCAAACTAGCAATATATATTTTAAATGACTCATAACCAAATAAAATTTAAACCAGGCATAATTTTAAAAATAAAAATTGGAAAATATGTAAATTATACAAATATTTAAAGATATATAGGAAAAATATGTATGTATTTAAAACATCATACATACATTCTTCAGACAGATTAAAGACCTAAATGTGAAAGCACATCTTTAAAACATTTAATGAAAAATATAAAATTCCTTTATTACCTCAGAAGAGAGAGGACTCTCTTATAGTAAATAAAACAAAACAAAAAGCAGATATCATAAAGGAAAATATTGAGAGATTTGACATTAACGTTTTTAAATTTTTGTATACAATAAAGTTCACAAAAAGCCAGAAATCCAAAAAAGATCATTGTAACACATAGTGCCAAAAGATTGGTATTCAGAATATATTTCTTAAGTACAACACATACTGATCAGTATAAAAAAAACAAACACGTTATAGAAAAATGAGCAAAGGATACTAACAGGCATGTAACAGCAAAGGCAGCACAACTGGTCAAAGACACATGGAAAGTTACTTCAACTGAACTGTTGACCAAAGAAATGCACATTTTAACATACAGGATTTTTCACTCACTGAATTGGGGGGAAAACGTGAAACTATCCACTGTTAGTAAGAGTACGAGTGAGTGTTAATCACTCAGTCACGTCTGACTCTGCAGCCCCATGGATTGTAGCCTGCCAGGCGCCTCTGCCCATGGGATTTCCCAGGCAAGAACCCTGGAACAAGTCGCCATGCCTTCCTCCAGAGGATCTTCCCAACCCAGGGATCGAACCTAGGTCTCCTGCATTACAGGCAGATCCCTTTCCATCTGAGCCATGAGAAAAGCCCGTGTAGGAAATCAGCTTTTTCACTCCCTCTAAGAGTATAAATTGGTCTAAGTACCTGAATCCTGATTTGAATACACAGTATCTAGTAATGTTAAATCTGCACATATCCTCTGACCAGATGATTCCATTTTGGAGTGTAATTCAAAGAACCCCTTGCCCTTGTACACAAGATGACATGCACAAGGATGTTCTTTGCAGCACTGTTTGTAAGAGCAAAAAATTAGAAATGATTAGAATGTTTATCTACAGTAAAATTGATACATTTTTATGTACTCATAATGAAATAGTACACAGTAGTTGAAGGTATGTGTTGATCCATGTGTATGCCCATGAATTAAATGGAAAATATAATGTTTGGTTAAAAAAATCAACATATATGTGCTCTCCTTCACATCAAATACTAAAACACATAAAATAGCACTATAGGTTGTTTATACACATACATGTGATAAAAGTATAAACCCATGGACAAAATGGGAACATGCTCCTCTGTTGTGGTTGGTTGCCTCTGAGAAGTGAGGACCAAGAAGATAAGTGAGAGGGTGGGCCTCAACAGTTTCTGTAATGTCTTATTTTATTAAAGAATGTTATGATCAGTGCTTCTATTTGTGATATCTGGGTTGTGGGTATGGAGGTTTTGCTACAAAATGCTCCATTCTACTCTTGGTAGGGAGGTCAGACTCTCACCCTGTTCTGGCTTCCTCTCAGATGCAGAACCTCATTAAGAACCCGCCCAGCCCAGGGATTGGGCCATATTGCCTGTGACAAGCCTGCTGTCCATGGACCGAACTGTCCACTTGCTTTCTCCAGTTTGCCTGCTTATCACTACAGCTTCTTTGTCCATTCTGAACCAGCTAATATATAATGTCACCATGCCAGGCAGATATCACATTTGCTGTCATGCTCCCTTTTCTTGTAGCCAATGAGACCGGGCCAGACCTCCAACCTCCATCCCTATCAGCGCCTGAGAGGTCTGTGTTCCTCGTACTCAGCCTATCCCCCAAATACTAACTGGATCTTCCCTGTGTCATAGGTCATTACTGGCGCTGAGTTTTGAGTTACAGAACTGATTTTTTTCTCACTCATATTACTAGATTTCCTCAGCATCCGACATCAGGTCATAATGACATGCATACTTCTCAGCTACTTTCTAGTTTTGACTATGCATTTACCCACAGCTGACACTTACCGTCAGTTGGAAATTTAAACTATACTTAGTTTTGTTTTGTTTTGACCTAAATGAGCAGTTTTGATCTAAGTTTGATATTTTGGCTGCTCCACTCTTCCTTTTGTTCCCAAAGAATGAAAGTGCAGCTGCATGTATTTTTCTGTATCTATGCTTTTTACGAGTCTAAGCTAAGCTGAGGACATAGAATCTATTGGATTGACATTGATGCAAATGTAAACAGGCAATTCAAATAGAGACCCTTCTGGCAGAATGCACTTTGGAGTGAATGAAGCAGTTTTGGTATGTTAGAGATGAAATCATTTCAGGAGAACGATATGTGAAATTGTGGTGAAAATCAGTGGAAAAGATGATTTGATACAAATTAATCTAGTTTATAATTTAAGAGAAAATGTAGTAGCAGTTAAGTTGTACTAATATTTTAGAACTAAAAAAAGTCAGGAAGTAATAAAACATTTTTAGCTGAGTATTTATAATTCATCTCTCTCAGAAATTTTGAAACTATCCACAAAATTATTCATGGATAAATTACCTCTTGTCTCAAAAGATGTTCTGCCTGATTTCTAGTAATATTCCTATGGTACCACCTGTAAAAGCAATAAAAATAATTTTTAAATGTTATATATCATTTATTCCCAGAAAAAAACTCTGCTCCATTTCCTTCATTTTAAAAAACACACTCCAGAACTAATTTTATAAATGGACTGATTAATTCACATAAACAATAATGTACTATCATAATATATCAGTTGATTTATTCAACACAGTTATATTAATTGCAAGCCAGTATCTCATTTTTCTACCATATTTCAATTCAACTTTCTGAAACACACTTGGTTTAACACACTTAATTTTGAATGGTTTAACTTCCTGAAAATTTCCATGAAATTATGTGGTTAAAAAATCATCATCTTCGATAAACCCTTTCCTGAGCTTTGGTTAAACCCAACTAAAACATACACATTTCTTTCCCCTCAGGAATATCTTATTTGCCTGCTTTTACATGTGCCGTTACCTTTCCAAACTTAAAACTCACACTGACTTATCTGATTCTCCTAAACATGCTGTTGCTGTTTAGTTGCTAAGTCATGTCCAGCTCTTTTGCGACCCCATGGACTGTAGCTCGCCAGACTACTCTGTCCTTGGGATTTCCTGGGCAAGAATACTGGAGCGGGTTGCCATTTCCTTCTCCCAGGGATCTTCCCCAGTCAGAGGTTGACTCATGTCTCCTGCATTGGCAGGCAAATTCTTTACCACCAAGCCACCTGGGAAGCTCCAAAGTATGTCACCTTGTAGTAAAGTCAGTAATTTAATAGAGTAAATGGAACAACCAGTATGCGAATCACCCCACCCGACACCCTCCTGGGCCTCATATTCTCCTCATTCTTCCCTCACTCACGAAACTTCCATCACATTGGATTTCTTTCCCAGCTGAAATTCACCAAGCCCTTTTCTGCCTCCAGCCTTCCTGTTGTCTCTGCATGAAACACGTCATTAAATGACCTTAAAATATCAGATGATCACACAGTAATCATAATTAATGAACACTGTAATTTAAACATATGGTTTTGGGACTTCCCTGGAAGTTCAGTGGTTAAAACTTCATCTTCCAATACAAGGGGTGTATGGGTTTGATCCTTGATCTGGGTGCTAAGATCTCACATACCTCAGGGCCAAAAAAAAAATAAATAAATTATTTTTATTTTTTTTAAATAAACATATGGTTTGATGTGACAGCACCTAAGCAGTAAGCAAATGTTGTACAGGAAAGAGAGAGAAAGTAACAATAGAACAATGGAGAGGGAAAGAAAAATGGAAACACTTTCATTTCAAAACGAGACTTTAAAAAGAAGTTAATCTAATATTACCAGAAATACTGTTTTTGTGGACAGCGGGAGAAAGGGTGTGTGTATAACCAGGCATTTAGTCAGGTGGGGGAGCCCAGTGGTGGCTGAATGAGACTCATACCTGCCTGGGACAATGGAACCTATCTCCTCACGTGGACTTCCCCTAACCTTCTAGAGTAGAAAGCTGCCACTAACTAGCGTGGCCAGGTTTTAAAAATATTAATATTAATGCACTTAAATCGAAAATGGTCTTTTAAAAGGATGAACCACAGAGAGCAGGGGATGATTACAGATGATTCTAGTCAAAGTCATATAACTACCTATTGCTAATGGGAACAAGAGTAACTGTGAATTTAAACTGTGCCTATCATTCAATACTTGTTAATGAATATTCGTATTGTGGGAGGGAATTTCAAGATGAGTCTGAGACCTCTTGCTGTAGAAAGAAGAAATTTTTCAAAATAAATGAGGCAGAGTTAAATTCACAGGGGACCAATTTAAAGGGGCCCCTATACTGGCTAAATTATGAAATATGGGTGCTAGAAAGAGACTAATGATTATAGCTCACTGAAATAGACTGAAGTTGTGAAAAGAGAAGACAGCATGCTGCTAAGTCACTTCAGTCGTGTCCGACTCTGTGCGACCCCAGAGACGGCAGCCCACCAGGCTCCCCCGTCCCTGGGATTCTCTAGGCAAGAACACTGGAGTGGGTTGCCATTTCCTTCTCCAAAGCATGAAAATGAAAAGTGAAAGTGAAGTCGCTCAGTCGTGTCCGACTCTTCGCGACCCCATGGACTGCAGCCCACCAGGCTCCTCCATCCATGGGATTTTCCAGGCAAGAGTACTGGAGTGGGGTGCCATCGCCTTCTCTGGAAGACAGCATAATGACACTCAAAAAGGGAGGAATTAACATAAACTGATTTTTTTTTCTAAATAATGCTTCTTTACCTGCTATCATATTGGTATTAATTTTGTTGCTTTGTATTTATTTATCATAGTGATAAATAAAATATATTGTGTTTAAGTATAAATTAAAAATCCATCCGTGTGGAAGTCATTTTCAGAATGACTTCAAAAAAGTAACAAAAGAACCAGATAGAAGCATATGATGAGTCTAAGATCAGTTAAAATAAGGCAGAATTCCATCCGCATCACAATAATGATAAGCAAAAGGCAGAAAAAGGATAAATGTAATTTAGAGGAGGTTGAGGCATGGTATTTTAGAATTTCAACTATTTAAATCAGATGATAAAAGGCAGAATTTTTTGTTTTGTTTTGTGTTCTTCAAATAGTTAAGGCTGCAACTTCTTTATTGAGACAACACTGACTATAAAATTAATATTGAATGATGTCAGTAGAAGCCCCAATACACAGGATTGGAGTGGGGATTCTATTCATACATTTTAAAAAATCTACTACATCTAACTGTGGTTGAGTACAATCATCACATATGGAACGTATATGTAAGCCTCCCATGTGCCAGTCTTAGATTTTAATCAGTAAAGAACAGTATTATGGCTTTGAGTTTTAGACCTGGAAACCCTATTATATCTAAGAAAATTAATTTGCTTCACTTGTGACTTTCTGATCCTGAGAAGATTAAGCATTTAGTGTAGAGAAAATCAGATAAGTCCGACTATACATCCATAGCTCAGAATAATCAATATCTGCTTCTTAAAATATCAAAAATTTTAAGAGAATCTGGCATATCAAGTTTTTTGTCTTTGCTTTAAGATTTATAACTAATCTTCAACTTGTTTGCCAGCTGAGCCAAAAGGGAAGCCTCTGATAGCTCAGTTGGTAAAGAATCCACCTGCAATGCAGGAGACACCAGTTCAATTCCTGGGTGAGGAAGATCTGCTGGAAAAGGGATGGGCTACCCCACTCCAGTATTTTTGGGCTTCCCTGAGACCTGGGTTTGATCCCTGGGTTGGGAAGATCCTCCGGAGTAAGGGAAAGGCTACCCACTCCAGAATTCTGGCCTAGAGAATTCCATGGACTGTAAAGAGCTGGACACAACTTTCACTTCACACTTCAACTTGATATTTGAAGTTTGAGGATAATTAATTTTTAAAATGATATTCACATGGTCAAAAGAACTCAATTCACATTATGTTAATTAAACATTTATGTTTAATTTATTACATTTCCAGGATCATGTAAGGACTTACAAGGGGCTATTACAATTGCAAATTTGACCTGTCAGGCATGTCCTTTATAAAGAAAACTGAATTTATTCAGTTTATTTATGCAAGTTAAATGTTTCAGGAAACTTAATTAACTGAGTTTGTAAATAGGACGGTTTAAGGATATTTTTATGTCAAGTATAAATTTAGGTAATTGTTCTTATTTTTTAGATTTATAAATAGTATATCAAGATTTAAAAGTTCAATTTGAAGACTTACCGAAAACAAAGTTTTTTCATTGTAATGTTGATCATTTGAATATTCATTTCAAACCAAAGTAGCCATAAACATTTCTCTGTATAAAGGATCCCCAGAGATGTCAGAAGCCCACATGGACAGGATTCCTTCTTCCACCAGCCCCTTAACTCCCTCCTTTCTCCTTTAGGCCTCAAGTCACATCCTCAGAAAGGTCTTCCCCACTCAACATGCTCATTTGAGTTATATTCCCTCCCCTCTTGTTTCCTTCCTGTGCCCCATACTATTCCTTCATAACACCACAATTTAAAATGATGTGTCTATTTGTGAATTCGGGGTTGCTTAATGTCTATTTCCTTGTGAAGCTGTAAGTTCCATGAAAACCAGGACTCCTTCTGTGTATTCTGTATTGTGCTTCCACTGCTTACAACAGCTAACATCTAATATTATCCTAAGAACATAACGATAAAGAGCAAACAAATTAAGTGGAGGACTGAAGTAACTCTGAGTGTAGTGTACCAGTTATACTAGGCAAGGTGGACAAAGCTGTAAGTGTCTTTCTTGTTTCACAGTTCAAGGAAATAGTCATAACTTCTAGAATGTATTGAAAAGCTACTATGTACCGAATGAGACAGGCATTATTGTCCCCGGGTTCAGATCATTCAGAGGTTTAAAGACATTAGGTAACTTTGCTCAGAGCTGAACCATTAGTGAAGAGTGATGCCAGGATTTGAACCCAGATTTCGCTGATTTCTAAGCCCATACTGCTGCACTTCAACATGGGACAGTAATTTCTGTACAGTCAGTAGAACGGTGTTTGGTGCATAGTAAGTGGTTGATCAATTTTAGTGATTTATATTGATGATCCATATTTTAATAACCTTCTTGAAACCATCATAAAATTAAAATTTGGTCTTTTCATAATTAGAGTCATTTATAAAAGAAGGCTTACAGAAACATAAATCCAGGCTAAGGAAATGAGATGATTATCTAACGTCAGAGTGGCTTAATTTGTGATCCAGTATCTGCAGTATAAACAAGTTGTTAAAGCCAGACGCTAAGCCTGGTCTAAACAGGGGAAGCAACAAGCACATCAATTCATAACAGAAAGAAGAAAAGTAGCCCTGCTGATGACTGAGCGTCCGCTTGCTAACCACCAGGCACTGTTAGGTACCTTCACACAGGCCTCCTTTAATTTCCAGGAAAATCCAAACTGAAGTTAGAACATGGTGATAAAACCATCTTATTTTTCTGGTTTTTCTTAGCAGGAGATTTTCAAACAAAATTTTCCCTGACTTGGCCTTCAAAGAGTTCAAAGAGACCTGTTTGTGCTGAGCAGCTTCAGCTGGGACTAGAGGTGAGTTCCTCTCCCCTGCCCACTCCCCACCCCCACTCCATGCATGGGGCATGCCTGAGCAACTGTAGAGAGTTGTGGGGCTATTTGCTAAAGAAGATGGGGTCAGCCACCTGGGGGCTTTGAGTGGAGAAAGAATTTCAGGGCAGAGCTAAATGACACAGATCAAGAGAGGGGTTATGACAAGCTAAGCAAAGGGGAGGAAGAGAGACGAGACACCGTGATGGAGCTGAGGACAGAGACTTGAGAAGGAGAATGGAAACAGCCAGCAGAAAGGTCTGGTAAGGTTATGGGTGTTTTTGGTGACGGATGTGCTGAGTCTGGAGTTTCCCAGGTGCCACTAGCAGTAAAGAACCTGTCTGCCAACGCAGGAGATGTAATAGATGCAGGTTCTATCCCTGGGTTGGGAAGATCCCCTGGAGGAGGGCATGGCAACACACTACAGTATTCTTGCCTAGAGAATCCCATGGACAGAGGAGCTTGGTGGGCTAAAGTTCATAGGGTCGCACAGAGTCAGACATGACTGAAGCGACTTGGCAGGCAGGCAGGCATGCTGAGTCTGGCCTACAAACGGGCTTCAGTGAGCAGCAAGGCAGTCCAAGGCTGAGTTCTCTTTCAATTTGACTGGTTCTCAGGGAAATACCTGTTCTAATGCCTCAACTCACAACACCTAATACAACCTACTGGAACATACGCTAATTGCAAAACCAGTATCTAAGTCGGGGGAGGGCACTCAAGTGCTCAAACTGCAAACCTAAACTTATAAAAGACTAGGAAATCAACCCTCAATACCCTTTGGAAGGACTGATGCCGAAGCTGAAACTCCAATACTTTCGCCACCTGATGTGAACAGCTGATTCATTGGAAAAGACCATGATGCTGGGAAAGATTGAAGGCAGGAGGAGAAGGAGGCGACAGAGGATGAAATGGTTGGATGGCATCACCAATTCAATGGACATGAACTTGGGCAAAGTCCAGGAGATGGTGAGGGACAGGGAAGCCTGCCAAGCTGCAATCCCAGGGCTCCCAAAGAGTCAGACATGACTTGGTAACTGTACAACCAGGACCACTCCTAGCCCTGTCACTCTCTATCTGTACATTAATATCTCAACCTTATTTTCTGATCTGCAGATTGAGGGGTTAAATAGTGATTGCTAACGTTTCTGTCTTCTAAATCCATTAATATAGAGTAACAAGAATGCATTTCTAAGCAAAATTCTAGTCAACATACCAAAGTTCTTCTGAACTATAGCATTAGCCTATTTCTCATCTTCAGTGATTTCTAAACACTTCAAAACATATAGTAATATGTCTGTATTCAAACTATACTAATATGTCTGTATTCAAAATATAGTAATATGTCTGTATATTAAGTCTAAACTAATGAACAATTGATGTCATTTTTAATTTATTTTTGGTCTTAGTTCCCCAACCAAGGATGGAACCCACGCCTCCTGCAGTGGAAGTGTAGAGTCTTAACCACTGGACCACCAGGAAGCCCTCATTTTTAAAATAATAACTTTTCCACTTAGGACTTGCAGAAAACAAGTGCAAGATGAGTGTTTGGTTTCTTGTAGTCACTGTTAAAATTTTCTTTAACTGGCCAAACAAAACCGCCCCAAAAAAGTAATTTTAAGAAAAAGAAGTTTCTGAATCAGGCATTATTAAGATTAAAAATCTCTTAAGCTAAAGCTTCCAAATGTGTTACTTTCTTTTCCCTTTTCAGACCCAAAACAGTATGTATACTAATAAGTTACCCAAATGTACCTGATTTTTATAGATTAACCACAGGCCATATTTTGGAGGACACTTACTCATATATTTCTAAATTAGTTGGTTTGTTTTCGGTCACATAGTTGCTTGGAATTAAGCCTTCATTCCTACAAACACAAAGCAAAAATTAACATTTTGGCACATCTGTGGCATTATTGTGGCAAATCCCTTTTAAAAAACCTCAAGGAGGCAGAGGAAAATCAAATTCATTTGACTAATTAAATTGTTGAGAGAAGATAAAAGTTTTTTCATTTCAACATTCAACTAAAATAGTGCCCAACAAATACTAAGTTTCTGATGTTTAACATTACTAGTTTAAGATGTTTTCTGACACAGATATCTTTGCAAATAGGAAAAGGGCCGCTTAACATGATCACTGGGACATTATAGTGACTAGATTAAAAACATAGCAATTACAAAGATATTGACTTAATTCTTTTTAATTGCTGCAGAGCATCCCATAGAATAGATATTCTAGTTTAGCCATGCTCTATTACAACAAATCTGTAAAGAAATACTTGAATATGCCTTGTTGTGTACAAGTAAGAGTATTTCTCTAAGACAGATATAAAGTGGGGAAATTGCTGGGTTGCTGATTAAGTGCATCTTTTCAGTAGATAGAGCAAATCGCTATCGAAGGGCAACAATTTTCACACTTAGCAGCAGGGGAGGAGTTTCTCTTTTCCTATAACTTCACCAAAAAAATCTGAAATTTAAAATTATGAATGATCTCCAAGACATATTATTGAGGAATATAAGCAAGTTGCAGAACAATGCATAAAGTATAGTCAGATTTAAGTAAATTAAATCTTCAGACAATACCATATTTTTAATACATCCAAGAAAGTGCATTGAAAGTGATCTGGACAGGAGGATCATTGAAATGAATCACTAAATGAATAATGGTGCTTATTTTTGGGAAAGAGTCTGGGTTTGGAGATGTGACAAAGCAGAATGTGGGCACTATTTATCATGTTTGAATATTTTTTTTTAATCCATATTCACTTATTAACTTTGAAGTTGAAAATTGGTGCTGTTTCTCTTTAAGTCTGAGTCATGACAACACACCACCTGCAAGGATAGTTACTGATACAGCCCTGAACCTACTAACTTACATGGTCACTGGGACATCATTCCTCTTTACCCACTGAAAAGTCGCCAGCATATGTTGAGTCTTAATTAAGAACTGGTAAAAGAGCCAAATCATCAAGAAAACATAAAGAAAGAGATTTGTATGTACTTCTAATGCTTAGATACTTATAACCTCAAAATCTTGACAAGGCCAAGAATTCTCTCCCAGAAAGTAGACATACTCCTCAGAATTCTTTCCTACCCAGGACTCCAGTCTAGAATTAACAATCTATTGCAAATGGTACAAAGAAGTCTTTTTATATCCCAGGGCCTTTTTTTCTAATTTCATTCAGAAACTACTGCAGTGTTTACTTCCAAAACTAGTCATTGTAGAAATATGAAAATGAGTGAGACACTGTTTCTGTTTCTATCTTAGAGCTTAATAGGAAAAAAAAATTCAAATTGCAAAAAAAAAAAAAAAAGCATAAATTAGAATAAGAACTTGTATGGTAGAAACTAGTATTCTCATTTACAAATAAAATTCATTAAAAACAGAACTATCATATGATCCAACAATTCCACCTCTGGGTAGTTATCTGAAGAAAACGAAAACACTAACTTAAAAAGATACATGCACCCCCATGTTCACTGTAACACTATTTATAATAGCCAAGATATAGAGACAACCAAGTGTCCACTGATGGAAGACTTGATAAAGAAAATGTGGTATATATGAAATATTATTCACCCATAAAAAGAAGAAAATTTTTGTCATTTTCAACAACATAGACGGACCTTGACAGCACTATACTAAGTGAAATAAAGACAAAAACCATGTGGTCTCACTTACATGTGAAACCTTAAAAAAACAAATTGAAACAAAACAAGCTCAAAAAGTACAAAGAATACATTGGTGGCTGCCAGAGGCAAGGGTGGTTGTAGGAAGATAAAATGGGTGAAGGGGATCGAAAGATATAAACTTCCAGTTGCAAAATAAATGAGGCTTGGGATATGATGTATAGAATCATGATGAGTTAATAGTTCCGTATTGCATATTTTAATTCCACAGTGATAACAGAACAGACTTCTGTA
The DNA here is from genome assembly GCA_006410675.1 of Oreotragus oreotragus. Lineage (NCBI taxonomy): Eukaryota > Metazoa > Chordata > Mammalia > Artiodactyla > Bovidae > Oreotragus > Oreotragus oreotragus. The sequence continues at coordinate 242,586 of SJYX01022420.1, forward strand.
AGATTTCAATACATTTAGACCATGAAATTTTTGCACCTGGTCTTATGTCCCTGAATATGTTCCAGTGTCTCCTAGTTTATTGTCTATCAATTCAGTTCAGTTCAGCAGCTCAGTCATGTCTGACTCTTTGCAACCCCATGGACTGCAGCAAGCCAGGTTTCCCTGTCCATTACCAACTCCCAGAGCTTGCTCAAACTCATGTGACATCAAGTCATTGATGCCATCCAACCATCTCATCCTCTGTTGTGCCCTTCTCCTCACGCCTTCAATCTTTCCCAGCATCAGGGTCTTTTCCAATGAGTCACTTCTTCGAATCAGGTGGCCAAAGTATTGGAGTTTCAGCTTCAGCATTAGTCCTTCCAATGAATATTCAGGACTGATCTCCTTTAGGATTGACTAGTTGGATTTCCTTGCAGTCCAAGGGACTCTCAAGAGTCTTCTCCAACACCACAATTCAAAAGCATCAATCCTTCAGCACTCAGCTTTCTTTAGAATCCAACTCTCACATCCATATATAACTCCTGAAAAAACCATAGCTTTGACTAGGTGGATCTTTGTTGGCAAAGTAATGTCTCTGCTTTTTAATATGCTGTCTAGGTTGGTCATAGCTTTTCTTCCAAGGAGCAAGTGTCTTTTAATCTCATGGTAGAAGTCATCATCTGCAGTGATTTTGGAACCCAAAAAAATAAAGTCTCTAACTGTTTTCCATTGTTTCCCCATCTATTGGCCATGAAGTGATAGGACCAGATTTCATGATCTTCATTTTCTGAATGTTGATTTTTAAGCCAACTTTTTCACTCTCCTCTTTCACTTTCATCAAAAGGCATTTTAGTTCTTTTTATTGTCTATAGGAACTTGAAGAGAATTTGTATCCTACTGTTGTATGAAAGCTGTATAAATTTATATTATGTTGAATTGATTCATAGTGCTTTTCACATCTACTATATCCTTCTACTTCTCTGTATATTCATTCTATTAATTTTTGAGAGTTTGATATTGAAACTCTTAACTAAACATCTTAATTTACCTACTTAAAAAATTAAATATAATAGAACTATATGTAACTTTGTTCTATATTTTCCATGTCTCCTGTAAATATGTTACCTTATTTTCATAATTTAAAAAAGTTAAAAAGCATTAAAAGTGAAAAATAGTACCATATTGCATGTCTGAAAGTTGCTAAGACAGTAAATCATAAAAGTTCCCATCACAAGGAAAAAAAATTGTAACTATGTATGCTGCCGAATGTTAGCTAGACTTGTAGTGATTATTTCACAATAAATATAAAGAGCAAATCATTATGTTGTACACCTGCAACTAATATCGTGTTCTATGTCAATTATAGAGACTTCCCTGGTGGCTATACCTGAGAAGAAAGAAAGGAAGAGAAAAGGGAGGAAGGAAGGAAAGGAGGGAGGGAGAAAGGAAGGAGGGAAGGGAAACAGAGAGGGTAAGTAATTTGCCCAAAAACACACAGCAGTGTGTGGCTACATCCAGATATAAAGCCACATGTGCCTAGTTTGGAGAGTCTGCCTGAAATCACAGCATTATAATGCCCATTCATACAGATGGAGAGGTGTGGGAACAGCTTATGTTTCATTTACAACGGAGAGTTATAAACTTTGAGAAAATAAACAGAGTCTATTTGTCTAATAAACTAAATGGAGTCTATTTCACACTTCGGAAGACTTTAGGGACTGAAAGAGGAAATATTTGGTAAAGATAAACCATCAGTCTTACCCCAAGCGGTCTCTTGCCTTCCACCAGTGAGGATCATACTTCTCCAAGATAAGGTATTCCTCTGCTCTCTTTAAGGCTAAATCATAGGGCTCTCTGGGCAGGAAATCGTACAGTGCCTTAACGTGGATCTTCTCTTCGGAAACCTCAGATGGTGGGAGGGGAGGCAGTGGCTTGCGTTTTGATGGTTGCCCATGGCCCCTGTTGGACTGTAAAACACTAAGGAGTGAGTCGTGGTACTATTGTTTAAGTGATCTGAGCTAAAAAAGAATAAGGGTAGAGAGTATCTGCCTGCCGCCTTGTTTCTCCCAGCTAGCTCCAGTAAAGCAGAAGCCCGGGTGGCATAAACGTAGGAAATGACTAACTACGAAGCAATTTTCTGATCCAGCAACACACTCATCATTCTGTAAATTCTCGAGATCACAAATTCTCTTGCCAGCATGGCACTGAATATTTTTCATGTCACAATTCTTAAAATTTTATTTCCTCCTTAATAATTTCACTTTAAGGATTTTTCTCCGTTGGAAAAAGGAGAAAAAAAAAACAAAAACAGCTTTTCCCTTTAATGTGCTGTAAGCTTGTGTGTGGGCTTATCAACTTCCCAAGAAAACTTATTTTCTAACACTGAACTGAAAACTGATCCTGGCCTCAAAATGGCGATAGCCAGAAGGCACTTTTTCTCCAATTTCAAATTCTGCCAAAATATTGCAGAATAGGCCATTTTTTTTTAATTATTATTTTTTAGAATAGGCCATTTTTAACTGGTCTTTTTTTCTTTCCCTTTCTTCTAGGCTGTTGATTCACTAAAAGTTTATTGAAAACTTATTATGTGCCAAGCGTGGCATTAGGTTCTGGGCAAGGTAGCAAATGGTACCTCGTGGAGCACAGACCTTAAAAACGCCACCTTCCTCTACCCCTTCTCCCCCTTCAAAATGATACTCACTTGCTTCTTACTTGGCAAGTCACTGAACCATGGTCTGCGGCGCTGTGTGTATTCTTCTGAAAGTTCTTCATCTTTGCTAAGGCTTATTCGTGTTCTCACTTGCCTGACATTGAAAAATAATCACGTTACAAAGGATTGTTTTACTCTTAGCTATAAATCCACTAGACTATAAACAAGCTAGTAGTAAAGGCTCCTTCCTATTTTTTATTTAGAAGACTTCCTAACTCCATTTCCTTGGGGCAAGGTACTCTGGGACCTCTCAGAACTTTACTTTTTTAAATCTAGGACTAGAGACACTAAAAGCATATGGAGTTGTTATGAATAATAAAATTGAGAAAATGCATGTCACGTGGGCAACATAGAGTCTGGTGACTATTAAGGGCATACAATTATAATCACAATAATGAAGACCTTCTTCTGTGTCAGGCACAGTGTTTCACATTTCACAGGCATCCCCTCATTTGAAACTATCTATTGTTAAAAAGTAGACATGGTGTAGCGATTAAGAACATGAGTTTGGATCCCAGATCTACCATTTTTATAGTGTGGCCTTGGGCAATGTAACCTCCCTAGGCCTGCATTTCTTCATCTGTATAACGGGGATTGTAAAAACAAACAAATAAAAAGGGTGATTTTGAGAGTTACTAAAAGCTAAAAAACATAAACTTTTTAACACAGTCTGACATATAGGACTCCCATTAAATGCTGGCTGTTACTATCATCATGGCACCCTGGATTTTTATCTTTATGCATCATTTACTGGGCACCTGTGGAAAATTCTGAAAGAGATGGGAATACCAGACCACCTGACCTGCCTCTTGAGAAATCTGTATGCAGGTCAGGAAGCAACAGTTAGAACTGGACATGGAACAACAGACTGGTTCCAAATAGGAAAAGGAGGATGTCAAGGCTGTATATTGTCACCCTGCTTATTTAACTTCTATGCAGAGTACATCATGAGAAACGCTGGGCTGGAAGAAACACAAGCTGGAATCAAGATTGCCGGGAGAAATATCAATAACCTCAGATATGCAGATGACACCACCCTTATGGCAGAAAGTGAAGAGGAACTAAAAAGCCTCTTGATGAAAGTGAAAGAGGTGAGCAAAAAAGTTGGCTTAAAGCTCAACATTCAGAAAACGAAGATCATGTCATCCGGTCCCATCACTTCATGGGAAATAGATGGGGAAACAGTGGAAACAGTGTCAGACTTTATTTTTTG
>SJYX01022420.1:252060-272241 GCA_006410675.1 Oreotragus oreotragus
TGCTGGGCATACACACCGAGGAAACCAGAATAGAAAGAGACACATGTACCCCAATGTTCATTGCAGCACTGTTTATAATAGCCAGGACATGGAAACAACCTAGATGTCCATCAGCGGATGAATGGATAAGAAAGCTGTGGTATATATACACAATGGAGTATTACTCAGCCATTAAAAAGAATACATTTGAATCAGTTCTAATAAGATGGATGAAACTGGAACCAATTATACAGAGTGAAGTAAGCCAGAAAGAAAAACACCAATACAGTATACTGACACATATATATGGAATTTAGAAAGATGGTAATGAGGACCCTGTATGCAAGACAGCAAAAGAGACACAGATGTGTAGCACGATCTTGGACTCTGAGGGAGAGGGAGAGGGTGGGACGATTTGGGAGAATAGCATTGAAATATGTATACTATCATGCAAGAAACGAATCGCCAGTCTATGTTCGATGCAGGATGCAGGATGCTTGGGGCTGGTGTATGGGGATGATCCGGAGGGATGATGTGGGGTGGGAGGTGGGGGGGGTTCCATGTTTGGGAGTTCATGTACACCCATGACGGATTCATGTCAATATATGCCAAAACCAATACAGTACTGTAAAGTAAAATAAAAATAAAAATTAAAAAAAATAAAATAAATAAAACCTAGGTCAGATCATGCCACTCCTTGCCTCAAAAACCCACAGCAGCTCTTCATTTCGCGGAGCGTTTTAGCCAGTTTTCTCACAACAGTCTCTAAAGCTTCCGTGGTCTGGCCTCCTGGTGCCTTCTCACCCCCCTCTCCTATGCGCTCATGCTCATCTACCCCCCACACTGGCCACACTGGCCCCACAGTGCTTCCGGGCCAGGCCTGCTCTCAGCCCAGGCTCTTCACTTCCGTTCTGCCTGGCCCATTCTTCCCTCAGGTGTCAGTCTTCTTGCCTCTCTCCACTCCTCAAGTCTGCTCCAATCTCACCTTCTCGGTGAAGGGTACCCCGATCCTTGACTGTTGTTACCTGTCCTCCACCTAGTAACTTCAGGATTCCTGACTTTGCTCTATTCTTCTTTTTTTAAATAGCGTTCCTCACATTCTAACATGATTAGCAATTTATCATTTTTCCCCTTACTGTCTGTCTCCTCAACTAGAATGCAAACAGGGATCATTGTCTACTTTGTTCACAGTTAGATCCCGAGAGGCTTGAACAGTTTTTGACACCTAATCATTACTCAACAAATATTTGTTGAGCAAAATCAACATATGAATGAATGGGTTTGAAGGAGCATCGAATGATAACTTTTTCAAAGCACCCACCTGTTTTGATTCAATCCCAACAGGAAAATGAAAACTGAATGTGTAGGGGACAGAATAAGCAGGTGCAACTAAATAAGCCACAGAATAAGTAGTGAACTGTGAGAGTGGGGATATAAGATTAGATTATGAAAGCCCTTGAGTGGGGATATAAGATTAGATTATGAAAGCCCTTGAGTGGGGATATAAGATTAGATTATGAAAGCCCTTGAAATAAGAGAAGATAGGACCTTACTGCAAATGTAGGATGGAGTCACTAACTACTGAAGACACAGAACAATTTGATCACAATAAAGCAGAATAAACGCTGTACTCAGCCTAGAAACCTTTGTAAGATGGTCTGGCAAGGTAAGCAATGACCTTCATGGTCACAGGTTTTAATATAAGCTAGAACACTGAATATCACTGAAGCTAAGTATTTATAATGGTTACTTTACTCCTTGAATAACTGCTGGCATGCTACATTTATTCTCTATAGTTTTCTGTATGCTTGAATACAGAGTATATTATAAAACTAAAATTTGTGAATTAAAAAAAAGAAAGCAAAGACCCAGAAAATCAGGTAGGTCTGCGACTAGTTAGATGCTTATTCTAGGATTGAAAACTTGTTGAATGTATATGATTTTTAGTGATAGATACAAAGATTTTTTATTTCTCTAATTCAGCCAACTGTCTCACCTTTTCCCCAATCGGAATTATCATCTTCCTTGCAAGCCCCAAAAAGAAGACTAGCCAATCATTTCCCCTTTCCAGTTTTCCTATGTCTGTGTATGAGTCCATCAAAATCATGGATTCTGTCTGAGCCCCATCCTTTATATCCAACTTCCATGATTCAGTTCAAGTTATTTGGCTTTTTACTTCTTCTCTCCCCTGCTACCAGCCTAGTCCAAGCCCTCATAAGTCCACACCTATAATTCTGCACTAATACACTTAATCCTCACAATGACCCCACGAAGGAAGTCCCATTTTTCAGATGAAGTCTCTGAGTCGCAGAGATGTTGGGAGTCAAGGGCTTGTAAGTGGAGAGCCAGGATTAAAACCCAGGCAGGTTCACTCCAGAGTCTGCTCTTAACCTTTTTCAGTGACTGAATAAACTGGTCAAATTCCCCACTGGTCAAATTCCTCCCCCTCAATACATCCTATTCACCAGTTTCCCTTAAGTCTGTCTTAGCCAACTGCTCCATATTCTCAGCATCTAAAATGACTCTCTGGTGACTATAGTTAATAATACTGTATTGCATTTCTGAAAGTTGCTAAGAGATTAGATCTTAAAATTTCTCATAATTACACTGTAACCAGGTGTGCTGACCAATGTTAACATGTTGAACAGCCACACCTAATATAATAAGTCAGTTAATCCTCAATAAAAAGTTAAACTGATAAAATAGATTCTCAACAACATATGGCAACAAGATTATATCTTTCCTTATCTTCAGGGCCTTTCAAAATCTGATCACCCCCATCCTGACTTACTGTTTACCAGTTCCTATTACACCAGCTTCTTCTATTTGCTATTCTCACAGACATCTTGCCTAGTTCTGCCTCCAGCCTGAAAAAGGCTTCCTTTGTACTTTACTTCCATCTAACCCTCCTTCAGGCTCCCAAAGCGCTGTAACCTGTCTTGCCGTGTGGCTCTTAATTAGGTACCATCTTCCATGGTCATTTATATTTCTTTGTGTAGCCTTCATCGCTCACTGGGCTTCTCAATCTCACCACTATTGATACTTTAGACTCTTTAGACTGATGAATTCCTTGTTGTGGGGAGCCGTCCTGTGTATTGCAGGATGTTTACCAGCATCTCTGGCCACTATGCACTAGGTGCCAGTGGCAACAGCCTCATCACCCCTCGAATACCAACTTCCCCCTCACAGGTGTGAACACCGCAATATTTAGCGGCATTGCCAGATGTCCCCTGCGGGCAAAATCCCCCTTTGTTAAGAACCATTGAGCTAGATGGTAACTATTGAGCTAGGTTCATGGTCTGAGTTCCATGCTTTTTTGTCTTGTCCATAATACCCAGCATAGGAGGCTCGTTTAGAACAAGAACTCAATAGATAACTGTTAAATAACACCTTCCTGATCTCTACACCATCATATTACATTTAGGCTCTATTTCTCAGTAACTCACTCTACCACATGGTATCTCACAGCTTGATGCTGGCCGCAGAGAAAGCTAGGTTGACCACGTCCTTTTGACTAAGTGGAACAATAAGGCCGAAGAAGACGGCTTCCGGAGCCTATAGTAGGTCATGAGTCTAACATTTTGTTCCAGATATAATAAAAGAAGAAGGAGGAGGAGGGTGGGAAGAAAAAGAAACAGCAGTTTATCTGAAATCAAACATCGATCCATGAGATGCTAAACGAAATGGTAAAACTGGTGTTCAAAAAATTTTTTTTCTGTGTTAGGATAGATATGGAGTTGAGCGATCATTAGGGTCGGAGTAACCTGAAGTCACATCATGGCTCCATTTTCTTGTAGCAACAATATAATGTGGGGCAACTACTCAGGAAACTCACCTGGAAAATGTTGGAAATAAAACCTACCTTCTAAGAGAGGCAGTTTCCCACTCCTACCAACAAAGCCTTTACCATATGCAGACACTACTGCTGCTGCTGCTAAGTCACTTCAGTCGTGTCCGACTCTGAGCTACCCCACAGACGGCAGCCCACCAGGTTTCCCCGTCCCTGGGATTCTCCAGGCAAGAACACTGGAGTGGGTTGCCATTTCCTTCTCCAATGCATGGAAGTGAAGAGTGAAAGTGAAGTCGCTCAGTCGTGTCCGACATCGCGTCCCCATGGACTGTAGCCTACCAGGCTCCTCCGTCCATGGGATTTTCCAGACAAGAGTACTGGAGTGGGGTGCCTTCCCCTTCTCCAATGCAGACACTACAGTAAGATCTTATTATCATGTACTAATTCACACCCTATGGGAGTGACACTACTGGTAAAGAATCTGCCCGCCAGTTCAGGAGATGCAAGAGGCACAGGTTTGATCCCTGGGTCAGGAAGATCCCCTGAAGTAGGAAATGGCACCCCACTCCAGTATTCTTGCCTGGGAAATCTCATGGACAGAGGAGCTACAGTCCGTAGAGTCACAGAGTCAGACGTGACTGAGCACACACACATACACACACACTCACTCCCTACACTATTTCAATGTGTAATAGTTAACATCTTACTGTAATAATAATGTAATACTGTTATTATTAATGTTATTATTACCTAGAGCCAGACATCCTGGAATGTGAAGCCAAGTGGGCCTTAGGAAGCATCACTGCGAACAAAGCTAGTGGAGGTGATGGAATTCCAGTTGAGCTATTTCAAATCCTAAAAGATGATGCTGTTAAAGTGCTGCATTCAATATGCCAGCAAATTTGGAAAACCCAGCAGTGGCCACAGGACTGAAAAAGGTCAGTTTTCATTCCAATCCCAAAGAAAGGCAATGCCAAGAATGCTCAAATTGCTGCACAATTGCACTCATCTCACACGCTAGGAAAGTAATGCTCAAAATTCTCCAAGCCAGGCTTCAGCAATATGTGAACCGTGAACTCCCTGATGTTCAAGCTGGTTTTAGAACAGGCAGAGGAACCAGAGATCAAATTGCCAACATCCGCTGGATCATGGAAAAAGCAAGAGAGTTCCAGAAAAACATCTATTTCTGCTTTATTGACTATGCCAAAGCCTTTGACTGTGTGGATCACAATAAACTGTGGAAAATTCTGAAAGAGATGGGAATACCAGACCACCTGACCTGCCTCTTGAGAAATCTGTATGCAGGTCAGGAAGCAACAGTTAGAACTGGACATGGAACAACAGACTGGTTCCAAATAGGAAAAGGAGTACGTCAAGGCTGTATATTGTCACCCTGCTTATTTAACTTATATGTAGAGTACATCATGAGAAATGCTGGACTGGATGAAGCACAACCTGGAATCAAGATTGCTGGGAGAAATATCAATAGCCTCAGATATGCAGATGACACCACCCTTATAGCAGAAAGTGAAGAGGAACTAAAAAGCCTCTTGATGAAAGTGAAAGAGGAGAGCGAAAAAGTTGGCTTAAAGCTCAACATTCAGAAAACGAAGATCATGGCATCCGGTCCCATCACTTCATGGGAAATAGATGGGGAAACAGTGGAAACAGTGTCAGACTTTATTTTTCTGGGCTCCAAAATCACTGCAGATGATGACTGCAGCCGTGAAATTAAAAGATGCTTACTCCTTGGAAGGAAAGTCATGACCAACCTAGATAGCATATTCAAAGGCAGAGACATTACTTTGCCAACAAAGGTCTGTCTAGTCAAGGCTATGGTTTTTCCAGTGGTCATGTATGGGTGTGAGAGTTGGACTATAAAGAAAGCTGAGCGCCGAAGAATTGATGCTTTTGAACTGTAGTGTTGGAGAAGACTCTTGAGAGTCTTCTGGTTGCAAGGAGATCCAACCAGTCCATCCTAAAGGAGATCAGTACTGGGTGTTCATTGGAAGATCTGATGTTGAAGCTGAAACTCCAATACTCTGGCCACCTGATGCGAAGAGCTGACTCACTGGAAAAGACCTTGATGCAGAGAAAGATTGAGGGCAGGAGGAGAAGGGGATGACAGAGGATGAGATGGTTGGATGGCATCAGCGACTCAATGGACGAGTTTGGGTGGGTTCCGGGAGTTGGTGTTGGACAGGGAGGCCTGGCGTGCTGCAGCTCATGGGGTCACAAAGAGTCAGACACAACTGAGTGACTGAACTGAACTGAATTTTATTATCCCCCATTGCACAGAAGAAACTGAATAACAGAGAGGTTTGGTAATTTGTCCAAAGCCACATACCTAAAAAGCAACCAAACACAAATTTAAGCCCTCAGAGCTTGGTTGAGTCCGTGAGCGTAATGATGAGCCTCTTCTTGTGGATGAGAAGATTGCATAAGATAGCAAAGGGGAATGCCTAGAACAGAGCAGTTAGCCATTTAATTTCCCACCTTTCCCATCACTCAGCTTCCTAGAACTCATTCATGTACTGTGTATTCACAGGGTGAAGTTAAACAGACAGGAGCAGACTGTGGTTCTCCCTCTGAAGACAGAATGAGAAGAAGGCTAAGTAGGTTAAAGCTGACCTTCAGTCCCCCAACTCCTGTGTTCTGAGCCCATTCTCTACCCTATTTATCCCACTCAGGACTCTAATGGGCCCTCTTCCAACTAAAACAGCTCTCTAGAAAGTGTAGATGATATGACAGTAAATTGATGTAACAGTAAACATGCACTGCAGTGCTTCTTCTAAAGGCATTTTCATGTTTGTAGGCATGACACTCATATTTATCAAGATAATCAGAGACAGAGATTGATTTAAGGAATTGGCTCACACAGTTCTGAGGGCTGGTGAGTCCAAAATCTGATGAGGCAGACTGGAGACTCAGGGAAGAACTGCAGTTTGAGTCCAGAGGCAGGCTGATGCCCCACTTTTTTCTTGCTTAATGGAGATCAGTCTTTGCTCTATTAAGGCCTTCAACCAATTAAATGAGGCTCAATCACATTGTGTAAGGTGATGCTATCTAATTATCTCATCCTCTGCCACACCCTTCTTCTTTTGCTTTCTATCTTTCCCAGCATCGGGGTCTTTTCCTTAAATATACAGAGCTTTCAAAGGGTAATTGCTGGTATTTGTCAGCAGACATAATATCTGGGGCTAGGAAAAGGTCTTGCCCTCTTCACTGAATTTATAATACATGACTACACACTAGCAGAGTGGATAATAAATCCAGCAACAATCTCTCGGTTATCTTTACTCTCTTCTGCAGCCTAAAATTTAGGAGGAAGATTATTCAGGAATATTCATTTGGTTTGCAAAGCAGAAATAGAGACACAGACGTAGAGAACAAACATGGATAACAAGGAGGGGGAAGAGAGGTGGGATGGATTGGGATATTGGTACTGCTACGTACAGAATAGGTAACTAATGAGAACCTACTGTATAGCACAGGGAACTCTCCAAATACTCTTTGGTGACATAAGTGGGAAGGAAATCCAATATCCATATACCTGATATATGTATATATATAACTGACTCACTCTTCTGTACAGCAGAAACTAACACAACTTTGTAAGACAACTATACTCCAATAAAAAAAAATTTATTTGTCCTCATTCAATAGCAAAGACAACTGCCTTGAAATAAAGGTACTACTCTGCCATGACTTTAGTCACAATAAGGTTTTCTTCTATCACCGCTGAAGGCCAAGGACAGCTGTGAGCAGGGAGGCCCACTTCTGCCTTGCTTATGGTTCCAGTTCTGCACAAAACAGTTGCTAGCAACTAGCTGCTGCCCAGGGAATTACCAATGAGTGAGTGAAAAACAAACGGTAAAAGCCAGACAGCTTCCTGATGATCCTTGTTTGGCATGACTCTTCAAGACACTTGGCATGTCTGTTTACAGACTGAAGTGTTGATTCATGCCAAAGTAAATGACAATGATTATTGGATTCATGGTCATTTGCTATTTACAGCATCACAAGTCTTCCAGATGAATGAGTAAACGAGGTCACTGCCAAATGCCCACGGTGATTACAGAAGCTATTCTTTGAATTTTTTCTCAGTAACCTGCAAAGAGAAAGCCTTTTTGCGCCTTTGTAAAATTTCCGATTTAGGCAGAAATTCATGCATACCTGGCCTTTGCCAGAGACTGTCTAAAACGCCCCAGAGACAATGACTATTTGCCTCCTGGAAGGTTATACTCAGGGTTGAGGATTATCGCTGGAAGTAATCAGAGCTTCCTGCCTCCCAGGCTTACATCTGCGCTGTTCTTTTCATCTGCTTCTTATTCCCCAGCAAATGTCTTTAATGATCTATCTTGTACCAGCAAATCAGGAAAAGGGCACACATCCCGGCGTAATCTCTGTGACCTTTAGGAACTGGCACGTCTCTCATGGATAAGGGAGTTGGGCTTCTCATTTTATTTGATATCCTCGTTCTTTCCTGTGAAGGCTTGCTCCCCCTTCTCCCACCCGCGCGTCTCCTTTCCACCTCTGGGCTTGCGCACATGGCTGCGGCAGGGCTCGGTTTGGGGACGGGTTTCCACCAGGGGGCGCTAGAAGGGAGCAAATGGGAGAAGCACCACTTCTCAGGAATTTTCCCGGAGGCTCAGTCCCAAAGATGTCCCCACTGCTGTCTGGGAAGCAAAGCTGGCACGTTTCTAATGTTTTCATGTTTGTATGTGTATAACCTCACGTTCATCCCCGGGCGTTTCCGATGGCAGAGTTTCGTTTTGAATCAGTGCGCCAAGTGAAACTTATTCCTCCTGAGTTTGCTTATAACAACTGGCTGGCTGCTTATAACAACTTTGCTAGTAATAGATGGCTGGTGACTTTTATTCGAAAACGTGAATAACTGGCTCGTTTCAAGAGCTGCCTCGAGCCAAAGACTAGGCTAGTGGCTCAGCCCACACAATCCAGGTTGTGGTTTTAGGACCAGGAATTCTAGGGCAGCTGCATACACAGCTGAAGAATTCCAGGAATGGCAAAGTCTGGAAAACTTTGGCTTTGGAAAAACGGCTCTGGGCTATTGGAGCTGATCCTCCTAAGTCCACTATAAGAACCGCCTTTTTTTTTTTTTTAACCCCAGAAATTCACAGAAAGGGCACACCTCTTCATGACTGCAGTAAACTTCCACCACAAGATCTATTTCTGGGACTTCCAGTAGGTCAGACAGTAAACAATCTGCCTACAATGCAGGAGACCTGGGTTTGATCCCTGGGTAGGAAAGATCCGCTGCAGAAGGAAATGGCAACCCACTCCAGTATTCTTGCCTGGAGAATTCCTTGGACAGAGGAGTCTGGAGGGCTACAGCCTTTGGATTTGCAAAGAGTCAGACACAACTGAGCGACTAACAGTCCACTCCAGATCTATTAAGGGAATTTTGAAGACAAATACATTTTAGTGAACTTAACCCCACGTCATCTGGTAGGTGTGACACATAGCTAGCTTTTTTCTAGCTTGGATTTCTACCTCTGAGCAGGCACCGCAAAAAGGTTTTCTGTTCACCGAATGAAGAATCCACATGAATGAGGGAAAGACAGAAAAGAAAATAGAAAGAGAGGGAAAGGGGAAGAGACGGAGGAAACAAGAGGGAGAGAAACACACTGAGTTTTTCAGAGAAATATTAACTCAATTTAAAACTTTATCCTTGATACAAACTTATGGTCACCAAAGGGGAAAGGTGAGGGCGTGATAAATTAGGAGTTCGGATACACATATACATACTACTATATATAAAATAGATAATCAACAGGAACCTACTGTATATATATAGCACAGAGAACTTTTACTGAATATTCTGTAATAATCTATATGGGAAGAGAATCTGAAAAAATGTTGATATATATGTATAACTGAATCATTTTGCTGTATACCTGAAACTAACACATTGTAAATCAACTATACTCCAATATAAAATAACAATTAAATTTTAAAACATTTAAAAGATATCCTCGATTCTGAGTTTATGCTCTATGTATTTGAAATCTTACATTTTCCTTGTTATGTGTGTGCGCCTCCTCTGATATTAAAAGGACACTCCTTTCACAGAATTAAGAAACAGTGTGTTTCCATTCTTCTAAAAATAAGTCATCAGGCATGTTCGTGTCTTTTAAATGTATTGACAAAATAAGTCAGTAACTGTATTAGATCTCAAAATGGTTTTTGGACATTATCCTGTCTGTTAAAGCTTCAAGTTACTCCACTAAGAGATGCGTTGGTTCCTAATAGAAAACAGGCAGCTAGCTCGTGGGACAGTATCTGATACTCTGGGTGGAGGACAAGAACAGTGCTGGCCTGGCTGGGCCCGAGGGGCTGCTGTGTGAGGGAAAGGGCAAGGGGACTCTGGAAGCTCGGGGAGCTGCATGGGGCACTGGGCACTAGGGGAAATGGTGTCCTGGGAGCAAAGATGCTGAAGGAAAAGGCAGAGTCTCCCTGAAGACTCACAGCCCATCCATTCACAGCTTTGGCCAGCAAAGGCCCATATATCAAACATTCCATCTCCAGAAGCCGTTGTTTGCTCCAGGAAAGCACTTCATTCCTCCTCAGTTCTGAGCTAGCCTGAAGAGGACTTTGCAAGCATCCTGCACACAACTCCTCCATCCCCAGGTCTCAGAGTGGTGTTTCCTAGGAGGTTGTGGTCTGTGACCTCCAAGTGTACAAACAGCTCACGGACATCACACCCAGACACCTGGCCAGCTTGGTGGCCACCAGACCCGCTGGCAGCCAGCACTGGGCCACGCTCTCCAAGGGCAGGGAGGAGACAGATGCTGGTCGGTGGGCTTCACTGCGCAGCAGGGCATCTGCTGGTCACACACAAAAAATCGTGGGAACCTCACAAGCCCGGTGCCCGACAGTGGCTGCTGTGGGCATGATTGCTTTTATGCAGCTGTGAGGGGATAAAAATGAAATGATTTAGAAACAAAAGGAAGGACATGTATTCTAGTGTCCATATTAACACTGAGCCTATTTTTCAGAAAGAGGACCAGCTCCAGCCTGAGGCAAACTGGCCAAGTCTTCTTTAGGTCCATGGCTGTCCTAGGTTTTGCCACTGATTTAGCTATTCATTGTTGGATGCCAAACCTAGAGGCAGAAACCATCTCACAGTTTCTGTGGGTCGGGAGTCCAGGCACAGCTTTGCTGGGTGCCTCTGAATCAAGTTGAAAAGGTCACGAAGCTCATGACATTGTGGTTAAGGGGAGTTGGGTTAAGTTGGAGAATCCGCTTTCAAGCTCACTCACACGGCTGTTGCTGGCTTGGTGGCATGGCTCATGGGGATGGGGATTCGCCATAGGCTGTCCAAGAATGCTCACAGCATGGCAGTGGGTTTTCCAAAAGACAGGGAGTCTGAGAGCACTAAGACAGAAGCTACAGTCTGCTGCAAGCTCATCTCCCAGGAAGACTCTATCCAGCCCAGCTACCATACTCCATTCATACTAGAGAAGAGGGATCATGCAAGGGTGTGGACAGCAAGAGGAGGCATCACTGGGCCACCTTAGAGATGCCTATGCAGCCACCCTCCTTATCTTCATATTAACTGGAAAAGAAATAACAGAGAATATTAATTTAAAGGGGTTCGTGTGGGACTCAAATACAATAAGGAATGTTGTTTTTCAGTTTTCGTTTGTCCAGTTGTTGCTTGCTTAGTCACGTCTGACTCTTTGTGACCCCATGGACTGCAGCACACCAGGCTTCCCTGTCCTTCACTGTCTCCTGGAATTTGCTCAAACTCATGTCCATTGACTCGATGCTACCATCTAACCAACTCATTCTCCTCTGTTGCCCCCTTCTCCTCCTGCCTTCAATCTTTCCCAGCATCAGGGTCTTTTCCAGTGAGTCAGCTGTTTCCATCAAAAGATGGCCCAAGGAGGAACAAGAAGGACTAAGAGGGGCTTTGAAATCAGAGGCCCAGGAAAGGTAGTGTGATCATGGAGTCCTTACCTCACCACCCCCACCCCTGATCAAATTATGAGTCCAGAAAACTGCCTTTTAACAGTATCCCAGGCACACTTTGGACACACTAAGACTTGAGAAGCACTCAAAGATTACTTTTCCTTCTACTCTATAAACTGGAAAGAAACGAGAAATAAGGTGATGATGAGGTGGAAGGGAGGGCGGTGGTCAGCTTTATGAGCCCCCAGCATTTCTCCCTGGTCCCTGTGCCCTAAGTAATTCCCCTGGGCTGGGACTGTCCTCAAAGCAGCCGTTAGTTATTGTTTCACAAACTGACCCTCACTGGAGCAGGGCCCTGGCACCTCCCTCAGGCTCTGCCCACCAGTCTGTATGATCAACACTTACCTTCCACCTTCTTCTGTCCCACAGCAGCAGCCTAGGAGGCCAGACCTCTATGACAACCCTTAAAACAACCAATGTGTTTCTCAAATGACTGTGGCCCAGCAAACACTTAGAAATACGGTTTCAGTTGGTACTAACACACCCTGGGGCACCCCTCAGCATTCTCTTATTGGCAGTAAACACTAATTTTTTCACCCAGGAGGAAACAGAGCCACATCTAAGTGCAATTTGTTGGAATAAATAAATTGGTGATTCTCACCATGCAATCAAATTATCAGAAGCTGGAAAGGACAGTGATAGTTCATCAAACCTATGCCCTTCCAGACCAGACAATGATCCTCAAAATATCCCCACAAATAGTCAACCTCTTATTCAGTCCTTTGGGCAATCTACTCGTTGTCTCAACCCTCACTGTCTATTTTACATATAACAGAAACCTTTCTGTTATTTACAGCCTTTTCTCTAGTTCTGATCTCAGGAGACATGAAGAACAGATGCCCACATGGCTTTTAATAAAAGGTTCTTATTAAGTCACTGCTCATCTTTGTCCTGTCGCTGGGGGAGGTGGGGACACTGGTTACTGCTCCTTAGCTCTTGGTGCTTCACTCTGCTTTGCCTGTAAGTCTGATAACAGGCATCCATCTTTATGTGTGGATCCAGATAGTAAGTTATAGTTCAGGTAAGTACAAGTGGGATAGCCTGGATAATTTTTTTTTTTTTTACAACTCTTATCAACGAGTCCTATGAGATGATTTAAACCGATGACATTTTAAAAATTGCAAACAATTTTTCCTAATGCCACTTAAAAAATCAGCAAAAACTGCTGTCAGCTGGCCTTGACTGCTTTATTCTGATGTGACTGAGCATAGTTTTCATAGTCATCCAGTATTCAAATCAGTGTTTTTCTTCCCAGTTTTTAATTTCTTGCATAACAAGACTCTCTGAGTCTTCAAGGTAAATTAATATGCATTTCTAAAACTTGTACATGGGACTGAATAGTCCTCCAAAGCAATTCCAAAATTAAGTTCATGAAGAACCTGTCATTTTAATTTCTTGCTTTCTATTATACTGTGTTGGGAAGTAGGCCAAAAGAGGGTCCCTGCTGTACAGATGGGGATCTCACATAAAGAAGTTACCAAAGGTGACCTCCTAAGGTTGCAGCAAATCCTGAACTAGAACTTCGTATCCTAGACTTCTGCCCTCAGTTCTCTACACTACATATTCTAACACAAATACTTTTCAAACTGATCACATTTCTATACACAGAAATTTTGGGTTTTTTGTGTGTTCTTAAGGCTGAATATTTTCTAAAATGACATCATCACCATGCTTATTCAAATAACAAACATTTGGGGAAATTATCTTCCAAACATCATAATTTCTGTAATTCAAGAGTGAGAACCAAGCCCAGAACAAGCCCTGAAGATAAAGGCCCGAGCCATCTTACTTACAGGTGGAAAGAATCATGCTGCCTTATGTGGGGAGCATACAAACACCCTTCTGGTCTCCAGCGATGCTCCTGTCACAAAAACACAACCTTTAACTGAAATCATAGCTCACCGAGGATGTTTCTCACGGGCAAAGTTAACCCCACCTATTTTCCTGTTCTAAAAACCTCAGCGAAGTGTGTGAATGACAACCTGATGGCCTATATAAGAGAAAGCTGAATAATCTCCATCCAGATCTGAGGGTAGCTGCTGTTCGCTCCTCCTTCCCGACTGTGTGGGTGACCCCCACCAAAGGCCATTTCAAGAAGTCACAAGGTTTGGGTAAAAGGGACCTTAAAAAAGAGCATGAATGCAAACTTCTGTCTCTGAACAGAAGAGGAAATGGAGGCACAGATGGGATAAGGGGCACAGTTCATGGTAGAAACAGAACTAGATTGTCAGTTTTGAAGTACCACGTCTAGAATGTTCTGTCCTCCGGTTCAGTGCTAACACTTTTCGGCACCATCAGAAGAAAATTTATTCCGTGGGGAGGAGGGAAAACCAACCCATCCCCAGGTAACTGGGGTGTGGTAACATTATCAGTGATAAAAATGCACTTAGGAGCTTCACTTTATCCCACTGAAAAATAAACAAAAGTGAGTAAACTAAAGGGAACAAGTGCGCTGAAGACACAGCAAATTCACGTGGCCCTTCCTATTTCCTGCTTTATAGATTAAGATCTCTTTACATATTCTGGGTGGATTCTTCTATTTCTACTTCTTTTGCTGCAGCTAGGGCTTTATATATATAAACTTTTAAAAAAAACATTCTAGTGAACGATTTAAAGTTTTTTGAGATGTTCCTAAATGTAGCCAAATCTTGCTTTCCCATCAAAAGTATTCATCAACTGTTAGGGCGAGGGTTATAGCTTCTCCTTTTTCATCAAAGCCACCTAGCACTTTCAGTGCAGCAGCTGCTGCTGCTGCTAAGTCACTTCAGTCGTGTCCGACTCTGTGTGACCCCATAGACGGCAGCCCACCAGGCTCCCCCATCCCTGGGATTCTCCAGGCAAGAACACTGGAGTGGGTTGCCATTTCCTTCTCCAATGCATGAAAGAGAAAAGTGAAAGTGAAGTCGCTCAGTCTGTTCGACTGTTAGCGACCCCATGGACTGCAGCCCACCAGGCTACTCCGTCCATTGGATTTTCCAGGCAAGAGTACTGGGGTGGGGTGCCATTGCCTTCCCCGTCAGTGCAGCTCCTCAAGGTCAAAAGGGAAACACGGGATGTGGCTGGGAGGCGCAGGAGTCATCAAGGCGAGGCAGGAAGGAAGGAAAACAGCGTGAAAATGAATGTAAGGTAGGCTACAGCTTGTGCACAGCCAACTCCCTGAATGACCTACAGTTAACAGATGCATATGTTGTTGCGATGGGGGTACAGTTAAACAGGAAGATGAGGAGGAAGGCAAGAAACAGACTGTGACAAGGCTCAGCACAAGTGTTTTATTTTTTTCCATTAGACAGGGAACAGGGAAGGATAGAAGGCAGCTGAACTGAACAGACTGGAAAGATGATTCTCCAGGGTCATATGAAGGTGCTGTTCGGGGAAGCCAGCCACAGCTTGTGTTCCTTCAAAGGTCTTGTTTTTCCCTACATACAACATGTATAATAATTTTTTTAACCCTTTAAGCACTTTTTCAATTAAATGGTTCTAGCACCACTGCGTGGAGAAGGCAATGGCACTCCACTCCAGTACTCTTGCCTGGAAAATCCCATGGATGGAGGAGCCTGGTGGGCTGCAGTCCATGAGGTTGCGAAGAGTTGGACACAACTGAGCAACTTCACTTTCACTTTTTACTTTCCTGCATTGGAGAAGGAAATGGCAATTCACTCCAGTGTTCTTGCCTGGAGAATCCCAGGGACAGGGGAGCCTGGTGGACTGCCATCTACGGGGTCGCACAGAGTTGGACACGACTGAAGCGAGTTAGCAGCAGCAGCAGCAGCAGTACCACTGTGAGACCCGGGTTTGATCCCTGGGTCGGGACGATCCCCTGGAGGAGGGCTTGGCCACCCACTCCAGTGTTCTTGCCTGGAGAACCCCTGTGAACAGAGGAGCCTGGCGGGCTGCAGTCCACGGGGTCGCAGAGTCAGACACGACTGAGTGACTTAGCACACACAGCATGCAGTAGCACCGCTGCAGCAGTCAAGTCAGTGCCGTCAAGAGGGTAGATGGGTCACTCACCTTGACTTTGCCTGCTCTTGCCTCTAGACCTTCAGAGTCAACAGGGAAATGAGAAGTCACATGTAGCAGACATGCAGTCTGGGTCCCAACCAGCTGGGCACCCTGCAAGCTGGCATGTGATAGAAGCAGCCCCACCCTTGTTCATGAGACTTGCAGGATGGTAAAGGAAGTGGGTCTTGAGTGTGTAGTTTAAAGGAAAAAAAAAATTAAATATGGAGGCCTCAGCTCATGCTTGGAAGCGAGAGCCATAATAAATCCTTTGAAACCCGAGTCTTGCAGTACACAGGTTTCTTTGGGCCCCGCATAAATGAATGACATTTTAGGGCTTCAAACATACGAATCACAGAGGTGCCTTTTTGATGTCCCAAGGTCAACAGGGATCCTAGAGCAAACAGGTAGCTAGGGAACAGCGTTTGTGCTATTCTGAGGCCATGGGCTCATGTTCTGACCTGTTACTTGCTTAGGGAACCAGAGAGGTATACTCCGGAACCCAGCATTGCCCTCCTGTGAGCTGTTTCCTTGGCAACACTGTGGTTTAGCCCCTGCAGTTATTCCTGGGGGAGGTTCATAGGATGTTACTGGTCAAGATAACTCGCTGCCGGGCATTAAGTAGCTTCTTCAAATAAGAATTACTGTGTGAATGCTACATAAGGAGTGTTCACACAATGCTGCACAGAACAGGGTCAAGACCAGGGCCCTTGGAGCAGACGAATTCCTGAAGAAAGCCCCTGTGTCCTCCTGGGCTTTCTATGCCTTCAAAACCAACAATCCTGTGTGGAGCAATACATGGCCTTTGTCTTCATGATAAGAGACTGTGTTTCTTTTCCCTGGCTCATGGGGAAATGAGGTTCTAATTCAGATGGTATCTTGGTCAGAAATTATAAGGGGCAAAAATCCACTCAAATAACCTCAATCACAGGGTCTACTATGAAGCTATAATAGAAACTTTCTCTGACACAGGAACTCAAGTCCAAGCAGGCCTCCTGAAAACCATCTGGGAGACAGCTTAGTACATCATGCTCTCCATTATTCCTGGCTGTTTCCTGGATTCTGCCAGAACTTGGCTTGCTCCTGCATCTTGCAGGCAGTGGGGACAGGCATTGTGTTGAACATCACTGATCCTTCTGCTCCAGAGTACACCTCCATTCACAGCATTTATGTCCAGGGACAGAGTTTTGGACACAGAGACTAACTGAATGGCCGAGTTCAATTCTCCATACAACTCCAATTAACTGTGGATATCATGGACAGGACCTTTCAACTCTCTGTGATCCCAAGGACAACAGCCCTCCAGGGCCCTCTGTCCATGGAATTCTCCAGGCAAGAATATTGGAGTGGGTTGCCATTTCCTTCTCCAGGGGATCTTCCCAACCCAGGGATCGAACCCAGGTCTCCTGCATTGCAGGCAGATTCTTCACCATCTGAGCCATCAGGGAAACCCAGTTCAATTTTCCATCCAACTTCAATTAGCTGTGGATACCATGGACAGGACCACTTAGCCCAACACAAACCCTGCTGGGGGCTTAAACTGGACAGGCACCCCAAACATGGCTACTCAAGAAAGGAGCGGGCACCAGCAATAGAAGGGTCCAGACATTCCTCTTCAGTAGGAAATGTTTTATCCTTGGGGGAAAAGGAATTAAGACAATCCATGTCCTAAGAAGGTTGGCTCATGTATGACAGCATTAAATGTTTCAATTAAATGACAGCTCGTGAAATCAGCTATATCCCAATAAAAATTAAATAAAAAAGACAACTCATGTTTCTTATAAATATATAACTTTATATATTATATATATTTATAATATGTACAGCATACAAATATGTTTTAATGAAATACTAATGGCAATCTTGAAAACAGATGTTTCAAAACCTAAGATGGGTACTGATCCATCCAGAACCCACATTCTAGACAACACCCTGGCCCAGATTTTTGAGAAATCACAGGGCAGATGGGTGGCTGGACTGCAGCGCTGACGCCCTTCCTCCTCCCAACTACCCTGGCCTTCCACGGATGCCAGCGGACATGACCCCACATACACCCCAGAAATGGACTGACTCTGGGGGCCTGGGTACAGTGCCTGGCCCACAGTGGGCACTCTAGCACTTGTGGAATGAGTAAAAGTGGGTGCTTCTAACCACTTTGTCTAAGCCAGCATTTCCATTAATCCAGAAGATTCAGTCACAGAGCTACGGCTGGTCAGGAAGCAAGGGCGTCAGGTTTTTCCACTTACAAGTAAAACAATCTACCCGTCCAAGTGCTAAATAAATTAAGAGTCTGCCACAAAGCGCCGTTTCCTCCTTGTGCTTTGGAATCTGGAAGCCATCAGTCACAGCCCCACTCATCTTCCAAAAGTTTCTCCACATTCGACTAGTTCATCTATCGTGCGCAGCAAATCTTCAAAGGAAGGCCTTCCCTCCGGTTTCTATAATTCAAAATCAAAGAGAAGCTGTGGGTTCCAGAACTCATCCCCAAAATGAGTTTTCACTGCTCAAACTCAGACGGCCCAGCGTACCAGAGTGAGGGACTCTTTGCTTCCGGACTGGAGCACACATACATCTCCATCAGGTCTCACTGATCCTGCGTGTGTTGCTGCTACACTAATCTTTCTGCCCCATGGCTTTTGCATCCAACTCAAGAACCTAGTAGAGATCCCAACTACCTGTAAAATCAAGTCCTGCTACCCTGCAGTGCCCTCTACGACCTGTCCCCCCCCACCGATGGCCTTGCTACCCAGTTTTATTTCCCACAAAATCCTCATCTGAGCGCTATGTTCAAGCAGAAAAGTCTCCACCCTTGTGTATACACACTGTGTCCAGTGCCACCACCCTATCTTTGCTCACACTATCCCCTCCCGGCCAGCGCCACTTCTTGGCCAGAAGGCCTCTTCCCATCCCAATCAATGCTCTTAGGAGGCAAATTATAGCAAGTGACTGAGGGCATGGGCTTTGGAGTTGGGCAGGACTGTTTCTCTATAGCGAAGTGGCCTTGGGCAGGCATTAACATGGAATCCCCATCCACACTTGGTCAGTGTATCCAAACTTCAAAGGGTTACTTTGAGGACTAATCGAAAGCACTTAGCACAGTGCCTGTCACGTAATACTTGTGAGCTAATGTCACTGTTCTCTTCCAAAAGTCACTTTCGTGTCTAATCTCCTCTGCCACTGTTGTTTAACTGTCAGTCAGGTCCGACTCTCGTGACCCCAGGGACTGTAGCCGCCAGGCTTTTCTCCATGGGATTCTCCAGGCAAGAATACTAGAGTGGGTTCTCATTTCCTTCTCCAAGGGATCTTCCTGATCCAGGGATCAAACCCACGTCTCCTGCATTAGCAGGCAGATTCTTCACCACTGAGCCACCAGGGAAAGCCAGTCTCTTCTATGAGGTAACATTTCAACACGTGGAGAAGGAAAATTTCCAAAGACTATGAGTAAAGAGACCTGAGGAATTTGAGGCTTGGAGAAAGCAATCCTCTCTGGTGAAAGAATATATATTTCGGTAACACAAGAGGGTCACTGAAAGAAGAGCTACTTCTCCAGGTTTGTTCCCAGAGTCCCCAACTCAGGCAACCACGGCGGGATGCCCACTTGGGAGGGAAGGGGCAGCCTGAATTGACTATTTTATTATTAGTGTTTTCCACATCTTCACATCTTCTTCTGTTTTCCTGACTGAGTTGAGAAGAGCAGCTTCCTACTTAAGAGTCTGAAATCATGTAAAGCATTGCACTCATTCACTAGGCTATAATGACCACACATTAAATTNCTTATTATTAGTATTTTCCACATCTTCACATCTTCTTCCTGTTTTCCCGACTGAGTTGAGAAGAGCAGTTTCCTACTTAAGAGTCTGAAATCATGTAAAGCATTGCACTCATTCACTAGGCTATAATGACCACACATTAAATTAAAATCTACCAAGCCCAGATCCCTGAATGCTTTAGAGACTGAGGAAGAAGGCATCCCGAAAATGTTATACCTCCTGCCAACATCTCAGCATCACCTCGTATACGTATCTGGAGGCCAACTTTGGCTGGTGGAGTCGGTGGCCGCGGGTAACCATGGTTACCACTTCGTAGTTGGTGTTTTTCTCAAAGGGCATTCTGCCTTCAGTGAATACTTCCCACATTAAGACACCTGGAAGACGAAAAGGATTGCCAAACAATGCACCCACTTCCTCTTCAGGGCAGAGTTGAGGGGAAATGGAGCGTGAGTCTTACCAAATGACCAGACATCTGATTTGCTGCTAAAGCGGCTGTAATTAAACACCTCAGGTGGACACCACTTCACAGGAAATTTAGCACCAGAAGAACTCGTGTACTGATCATCCAGGACATACCTAGAGTAAGACAGTGAGTTATGATCTCTATTTTGTACAGGTTCTTTAATAACCCCCCACCCCCACCCCAGCCAC
>SJYX01022420.1:274076-332966 GCA_006410675.1 Oreotragus oreotragus
CCACCCCAGCCACCCACCCCAGAATCAAAACACAGTTGATTGAAGTCCAACAAGCATCCGGCTGAAGCTGCTTGCCTCTGCAGCCACGCCTCTGCGATTGTTGTCTTCCTCTGAGTGCTTGAGAGGGAAACACTGTAACATTCTATCTGCACTTTCACTTTTCTGTTTTTCTTTTTTATAAGGCAGTGGAGGCAGCACACAATAAAAGCTTGCCACCTTTTTTTTAAATAAGCAATTTTGTCCTATAAACAAGTTTTACCCAAAGGTTCCATTTATAAAACATCTAGAGCAGAGCTGCTCTAAGGAAGTGGTGCAAAGAGCTTGGAACATGTGCTTTTGCCCCCATGATTCCACAGAGCACCACTTAAAACTGTAGCAAATAAAAAGAGCAAAATGATGTATGTACACTGTGGCATATATACCACAACATCCCTCCTCCATACACACACACTCAAAACAATACCATGTAATTCTTCTATGGGAGTATACTTGTGTCTGGTAACACCAGTTACCCCTGGGGAGGATCCTTAATTGGGATGGTAAACCTGGGTCCTTCAGCCCTTTTTATAATGTGTTCAGTATGTATTTACAAGAGGAAGGTGTTTATGTAGTACAGGGACATATAAAGTTAATTTATACAAGCTCCATGGGAAAATGTTCAAATACTTGCACAAACTTCCCTTGCTGTATAGACAAAGATGGTGACAATGCCACCATGGGTGCCTGTCAGGAGAGTTTGAATTGAGTGTGGAATGAGTGTTTTAGAAGCAGGGATTCCCAACGTCTAAGATCTAATGCCTGATGACCTGAGCTGGAATTGATGTAATAATAATAGAAATAAAGTGCAATAATAGAGTGCAATAAACATAATACATAATAAAGTGCAATAAGTATAATGTGCTTGAATCATCCTGAAACCATCCCCCACCCCCGGGTCCATGGGAAAATTTCCTTCCACGAAAGTAGTCCCTGGTGCCAAAAAGGTCGGGGACCACTGTTTTAGAGGGACTGATGCAAAAGCACAGGTTTTTCTGAAAGCCTGACATATATGAAAATCAAGCATAAAACTGGAGATCTTCCTGGCAGATACAGAATGTCTTCACAGAATGAAAACAAAGAGCACTGGGTCATTACTTCCTGAGAGTCGGCAGTTCTGGTCCCATTTCTGACAGTAACGGCTTTCAAACCTCCCTTGGCTTGAGTTTCCTTAGGAGAGAGAACTGGCTGTAGAACCGGGCTTTGCCTGCTTTATAACCGTTCCTCACGCCGGCAGTGAGCCAACCACCCTGACCCTCTTTTGACTCCTGAGCAGGCCAAACTCATCCCTAATTTCAAGCTTTTGCACTCACTGTTCCTTACCACCTGGATTATTTTACAGCCAGATTTTTCACCTAACTGACTACTGCCTACCTTTTGAGTCCCTTTCCAAATATCCTGGTCTCAAAGAGCCTTCCAGAGCAACAGCCCTAAAAAAGTAACCATCACCCCACCCCACACATCACCCAGCACCCACCACCCCACAGACCCCAGCTTATCACTATCACAAGGGCTGGCAAATGTTTTCTGTAAAAGGCCAGATCATGAATATTTCAGGTTTGCAGGCCTTTGTCAAGTGAAAGCAGTCAGACGAATCTGTGTCCTAATAATATCATATTTATGGACACTGATATTGGACTTTCAGATCATTTTCACATGTCATAACATTTTTTTAAGTTTTCTTCCGACCATTAAAAAATGTGAACACCGTGGGTGGCTCAGGTTGTACAAACAGAGGTGTCAGGTCAGATGTGGCCCGGAGGCTGATGTTTGCGAACGCCTGTGCTGGTACCTCACTCTGTTGCTTCCCCTTCTTAGTGCTTCTCAGGTCTTACGCTTCTCTCTCCTCCTGAATTAAAGCTGCACGTGGGCAGGGACTCGAATGTATTAGCCTCTGCTAGGCTTCAATCTCTAATGTTGTGCCTATCGCAGCACAGGCACCTAATTTTTTTATGGATGGATGTACAGATGCCTGGAGAATCCCATGGACAGAGGAGCTTGGCAGGCTCCAGTTCACAGGGTCGCAAAGAGTCAGACCTGACTGAAGCGACTTAGCACTCACACACGTACAGATGAATGAATGAAAAGAAGGAAGGAGGGAAAGAAAGGACAAATGAAATGTTTTTTAAAGGTCTTTTATAACACACTACTAAAATTACAAAAATTAGGAGAATAAAAACACTACAGATTTGGCTATTCTAAAAACTGTACCCCAAACACATTTCTATCAAAACAAAAGATTCTAGAAATTTAATCCTCACCAGGGAGAAAAGAAAGCTGTATATTTAACAGGCTATACTACCACCTAGTGGAGAGAATGGTTAACAATGATTAACACAATGTATACAGTACTATTATTAATACATTTATCTTTATCTCAGGATGGCTAACAGGATTTCCTTTTTGCTTTATCAGTACAGATTATTTCCATGCTTATCAATTTTATGAACTAATGTGAATATCAACTAAAGCCACATAATGAAGCACTGCTGCTGCTGCTAAGTCGCTTCAGTCGTGTCCGACTGTGTGTGACCCCATAGACGGCAGCCCACCAGGCTCCCCCGTCCCTGGGATTCTCCAGGCAAGAACACTGGAGTGGGTTGCCATTTCCTTCTCCAATGCAGGAAAGTGAAAAGTGAAAGTGAAGTCGCTCAGTCCTGTCTGACTCTAGCGACCCCATGACTGCAGCCTACCAGGCTCCTCCGCCCATGGGATTTTCCAGGCAAGAGCACTGGAGTGGGGTGCCATTGCCTTCTCCAAATGAAGCACTAAGTAATCATAATTTCTCAACAGTTTACCTGAGAAAAAATCAAAGCTAACAATAAAAAGACAAATTCAGCAAATAAAATTTTCAAAATATAGATTATCTAATTTATTTTCTAACCTTATATCAAAAACACCAAGAAGCAGAAAAATCAATCTGTACAAAAATGATGCGTACTTCTAATGTTTTGCTAATGGAGCAAAAGATATTTCAAAACAGTTCTTAAATAGGCTTTAGAGGAAGAAGCTGACACAAACTGCAAGGAAAAAGTCAAGTACTTTACAGGGAAAGGCCACAGCCTTAATTTAACCCCAAATTTAGAGAAAACGGTCACATATACGCCGTCTTACCTAGCCATTCCGAAATCAGACACTTTCACAATTCCTGCCTCATTTACTAGACAATTTCTGGCAGCCTGGAAAACATTAAAATGGTATATTAGTGTAAAAGTTCAATAAAAACATAAAAATATAAGTTCTGTATATATTAAATTTACTGTAAACCAGTCAACATTTGCAGAGGTGTCTTACACTAAATTTTTTTTACCCCTATGGAAATGTCTTCAACATATATGTGAAAGAGTGGATAGAAAGACAGGTCAAAAGTCTCATGTGCAAACAAGGCACCATTACATAATCTTTGCCAACTGTTACCGCTAATGACTAATAGAAGGGTCAACCAGCTTTTTGCTATTCTTATTAAATTACCTGATTTTCTTATCGATAGTCACAACACCTCTTAAGGTCCTTAATTCAGGTTCTTACTAGGTGAGCTATGTAACACAAAACCACCACGGTGATGGGTGAAAAATCTTTTACCCAGTGGTTTTGCTCAATGATTGGTCTTCCCTACCCCAAACAGTCAAAAGAACAGCCCTGCATAATATGGTTTGCTTTTTCACTTATGACAAATAACAATTCTAGATTATTTAAATTTTCTTGCCCATTCTTTAAGGTTACAAGGGTCATGAAAAGAGTTTGGAATAACACATGGTATCTCTCAGAAGGAGGACATGATGACAATCATTTAAAATGCTAAAGCCATAGGGTAAAAATGTTATTTTTCTTCCTGATGCTTCAGAATGAGGTTATTTCCTGTTGAATGTGTTTTAAATGTTTCTTTTGAAGTATTACTTAATGCCCATTCTCTGGGTTATCTCCATCTTCCTGTAAAGATACCCCACAGTGCCTTTATATGATGGTCACCAGGATTCCTCACCCAGGAAACAGAACCATCAAAATCTTCCTTAAGGGATGACAAAAACATATCCTACTGATGTCAGTATCATAGGCACAAACATATCAAAATTGCCTTCACCAAGATGTGGTATGTATAAAGAGGTGTAATCTGTCATACCCATAGAGACTACAGATTTCCATCAGTTTTACAAGTGTAAGAAAGAGGAAGGCGCTAAGTTCACAAGTTTCAATATGACAAAGAGATGTTCTTTATCATCACTGCACATAAGAATAACTAATGCTACACATATCACATCTTCCTTTAAAAATTTTTAAAATTTATTTATTGGCTGCACTGGGTCTTCGTTGCTGTGCATGGGTTTTCTCTAATTGCAGCAAGTGGGGAGTACTCTCTAGTTGGTGGCGCACAGGCTTCCTATTGCAGTGGCCTTTCCTGTTGCGGGACTCTGAGACTCTAGGGCTCTTGGGCTCAATAGTTGCAACTCGCAACAACTCGCAAGCTCCAGAGCATAGGCTCAGTAGTTGCAGCACTCAAGCTTAGTTACTCTACAACATGTGGGATCTTCCAGGACCAAGGATCAAACCAGTGTCCACTGTATTGCAAGACAGATTCTTAACCAGGGAAGCCCCCCCACCCCCTGTGTAGGAGGGTAATGGTATGTATGTGTGTATATGAGAATAATTGCATGTGTGCACACACAGATAATGACGTGTGTGTGTATAAGGATTATGGTTGTCTGTGTGTGGATAATGGCATGTGTGAAGATAGTAGTGTATGTGCTGTCTCTTATACACATCTCCCACCCCACCCCACTGCCTTTTCACATCTTCAAGTTTGAAAAGTCCTTTGCCCCTATCATAAAATGTAGTCTTCAAAAGTTTTGTCCAGTGATTGGGAATCCGCCTGCCAATGCAGGGGGCGTGGGTTCAATCCCTGGTCCGAGAAGATTCCACACGCCATAAGCAGCTGAGCCCATGTGCCACACGTGCCGAGTCTGTGCTCTACAGCCCCTGCACAGCAACTACTAAAGGCCACGTGCCCTAGAGCCCAGGCTCTGCAGCAACAGAACCCACTGCAATGAGAAGCCCACACACTGGAACTAGAGTAGACCCGCGAGTCGCCACAGTTAGAGAAAGCCATGTGTAGCAATGAAGACCCAGTATAGCCAAAACAAATAAACAAATAATTCTTTTAAGTTTTGTGAAAGAAAAGCCCAGGGCTAGATGATTTCATTGGTGAATTCTATCAAACATTTAAAGAATTAACACCAAATTTGGGTTCTCTGGCTCTTCCAAAAATTTTAAAAGGTACACTTCCAATCTCATTTAATAAGGTTGACATAACCCTAGCACCAAAGCAGGACAAGGACACAAGAAAATAAAATTACAGGCCAATATTCCTGATGAACACAGATGTAAAGATCCTCAACAAAATATTAGCAAACAGAATTCAACAGCACATTTAAAATGATCGCATGCTTTGATCCAGCAGTATTTAATCCTGAGAAACAAGGATAGTTCAACGTATGCAAATCAAAAAATGCGAGGAACCACACTAACAGAAGGAAGGATAAAAATGATTATCTCAATAGACACAGAAAAAGCACTTGACAAAACTGACCATCCAAAAAAAAACACTGACCATCCCTTGATTTCATGATTAAAAACTCTCAACAAATTAGAAGTAATGTACTTAATAGAAGTAATATACTTCAACATAATAAAAACATATATTACAAGCTCACAGCTAACAACACACTCAATGGTGAAAAGCTAAAAGCATTTTCTCCAAGATCCAGAACAAGACAAGGATGCCCACACTTGTCACTTCTTTTCAACACAGTACTTGGGAGTCCTAGCCAGAACAAGATGAGAAAAGAAAATAAAAGGCATCCAGACTAGAAGAGAAAAGTAAGACTGTCGCTGTTTGCAGATGACATGATCTTATATATAGAAAGCTATAAAGATTCCACTAAAAAACTGTTAAAAAAAATAAAAGAATTCAGTAAAGTTGTAGGATACAAAATAAACAGAAAAATCAGTTTTGTTTCTATACACTAACAATGAACTGAGAGAAATTAAGAAACCAAGTGAATTTCAATAGTAGAAAAAACATTAACATATGTAGGAATAAATTTAACCAAGGAGGTGAAAGACTTGTACACTGACAACTGTAAGACTGATGAAAGAAACTGAAGAAGACACAATTAAGTGGCAAGATGGCCCGTGTTCACAGAGTAGAAGAATTAATACTGTCAAAATGTCCATACTACCTAAAATTATCTACAGATGAAATACAACCCTATCGACATTCTACTGCATTTTTCACAGAAATATAAAAAATAATCCTAAAATTCATATGGAACCACAAAAGATCTTGAATAGCCAGAAGAATTTTGAAAAATAATAAAGCTGGAGGCATCACACTTCCTGATTTTGAACCAGATTACAGAAATATAGTAATCAAAACAGTATGGTACAGGCACAAAAAGAGAAACATAGGCCAACGGAACAGAAACAGAGAAACTGGAGCTAAACCCACACATGTATGGTTAAATAGTCTTTAACATGGGCACCAAGAACACACAATAGGGAAAGGATAATCTCTTCCACAAATGGTGCTGGGAAATTCAAATATCATATGCAAAATAATGAACTTGGACCCTAACCTGACACTATACACAGAATTAACTTTTGGATATGACACCAATTCATGGGCAACAAGAGCACGAATGAAATAACTAGGGCTGCACCAAAATGAAAAGTTTTTTCACAGCAAAGGAAACAATCAACAAAACGAAAAGGCAAACCATTCATCTGATAAAGCGTTAATACCTAAAATAAATAAGGAACTCATTCAACTCAATAGCAAAAAAAAACAAAGGCAAATATTCGATTGAAAAATGGGCAAAGGACAGAATACATATTTCATCAAAACAGACACACAGGGAATTCCCTGGTGGTCCACTGGCTAGGACTCTGCACTTCCCCTGCAGGGAGCATGGATTCAATCCCTGGTCAGGTAACTAATGTCCTGCATGCCACAAGGCATAGCAAACAAAAAACAAGACACACAAACGGTCAATGTATATACGAAAAGGGGCTCGACACCACAAACCATCAGGGGAATGCAAATCAAAACTACAATGAAATATCGCTTCACACCTATTAGAATTACTCCAAGAAAAACACAAGATGACAAACACTAGCAAGAAATATAAAAGGCAGAAAAAGAGGAATCTTTGTATGCTGTTGGTGGAAATTGGTACAGCCACTATGGAAAGCAGTATGGAGGTTCCTCAAGAAATAAAAATAGAACTACCATATGAACCAGCAATCCCACTTATGAGTACATATCCAAAGGAAACAAAATCAGTGTCTTAAAGAAATATCTGCACTCCCATATACACAGCAACACTATTCACAATAGTCAAGATATGGTAACAATGTAAGTGTCCATCAATGGGTGAATGAATAAAGACAATGTGGTGTGTGTGTGTGTGTATATGTGTGTGTGTGTGTATGTATATACACATCCATTCTGCATGCATGTGTAGTGTATGTGTGTGTGTGTGTACATATATACATGCATACATATATACACCCATATATAAATATATACACCCAGGCATGCAGAATGGAACATTATTCAACCATGAAAAAGAAGGAAATCCCATCGGTTGCAACAACGTGGATGAATCTGGAATAAACTACGTCAAGTGAAAAAGGTCAGTCAGAGAAAGACAAACACTGTACGGTATCACTTACACATGGAATCTAAGCAGGGGTAAAAAAGAACAGAACTTTTATAAAGAGAGAGTATACTGGTGACTGCCAGGGGTTAGGGGATAGGGGAAATGAAGAGGTGTTGGTCAAAGGGTACACACTTTCAGTTATAAGTTCTGAGCATCTAAGACATAGCATGATTACTACAGTTAATAATAGAGTGTTGTATACTTTCAGTTTCAGTTCACTCACTCAGTCATGTCTGACTCTTTGTGACCCCATGAATCGCAGCACACCAGGCCTCCCTGTCCATCACCAACTCCCAGAGTTCACCCAAACTCACGTCCATTGAATCGGTGATGCCATCCAGCCATCTCATCCTCGGTCGTCCCCTTCTCCTCCTGCACCCAATCCCTCCCAGCATCAGAGTCTTTTCCAATGAGTCAACTCTTCGCATGAAGAGGCCAAAGTACTACTTTAACAGGAACTAATAGTTCTACCAACATACTGAAAATAGACATACTGGGCAATAATAGGCAGAGAAGAAAAAGAGAAAGAAAAAAGAATGGAGGAGAAAGGGAGACAGAATATGACAGAGGAAAATCAAGAGGTGTCTCCATCATAATAATTTAGAACCAGTAAAATATTACTGATATTTTCTGGAGTTACTAACATGGCCCTCCATCTCTTCCCAATGAAGAAAATGAACCGAAGGATTTTTGTTATATAATAGTTTCTGCTTCTAGTCTAGAAAAGACCTTAGTATTAAGTCAAAAGATGAGTCAACCCTTAAGTTACCCATTTATCACCATATGCAAGTTATCTCACTTTTCTGATGCTAATTTTCTTATATAAGACAATGGTGGTCAGAAAATCTGTTATCACTGGCTACCTCATGAGATTCTTGTGAAGATCAAATATCAATGCAGGGTTATTAACTTGGAAATATGACCACTGTAACTATATATACTACATATATTAGATTTAATAAGATCTTTCTGTTAAAACTATCGGGGAAGTTAAATTTACCACATTTAAAAATAATGGTGAAATACTGTTGAGAACAAAACTTGGGTATGAATAAATCATTGCTTGTCTGCTGACAAAGCTATGGTTTTTCCAGTAGACTAGTCAAAGCTATTGTTTTTCCAATAGTCATGTATGGATGTGAGAGTTGGACTATAAAAAAAGCTGCATGCTGAAGAAATGACGCTTTTGAATTGTGGTGTTGGAGAAGACTCTTGAGAGTCCCTTGGACTGCAAGGAGATCCAACCAGTCAATCCTAAAGGAAATCAGTCCTGAATATTGATTGGAAGGACTGATGTTGAAGCTGAAACTCCAATATTTTGGCCACCTGATTCAAAGTACTGACTCATTGGAAAAGACCCTGATGCTGGGAGAGATTGAAGGCAGGAGGAGAAGGGGACGAAAGGGGATGAGATGGTTGAATGGCATCACACACTCGATGGACATGAGTTGGAGCAAGCTCCAGGAATTGATGATGGACCGGGAAGTCTGGCATGCTACAGTCCATGGAGTCGCAAAGGGTCAGGCACGACTGAGCGACTGAACTGAACTGAACTGAACTGCTGACCCAGATTACAAAGGAATTTGGCCAGTGACAGGAAAGCAGTTGATATGATTACCAGATCTCTGTGGATGAAGCTGTTTCTCTCCAGGTACTCCATCCCTTCACACACATCTTGACACATGCTCAGCAGCATATCTTTACTGAAATGGCCTTGTCTCTGCCGGAGGAAATTCAGAAGGCATCCCCTCTCCATGAACTCAGTAACAATGTAAATGGGTTTCTGCTGTGTGCATACACCATAAAGTTGTACTAACTTCGGGTGTGTCAGTTTCCTGGGAGGGAAGTTAAGCATACAGAGAGTTAGTGC
This sequence comes from Oreotragus oreotragus, assembly GCA_006410675.1. Taxonomy (NCBI): domain Eukaryota; kingdom Metazoa; phylum Chordata; class Mammalia; order Artiodactyla; family Bovidae; genus Oreotragus; species Oreotragus oreotragus. The sequence continues at coordinate 283,701 of SJYX01022420.1, forward strand.
AGAGAAAGAAACCACCAGGGGGTGAGCTGGCAAGGGGCCGCTTCTGAATGCAGAGAGGGAACCAGAAAAACACAGGGACGCACATCATCACTTTAGCTTCCTCTATGAAGTCTTCCTCGCACATGGCGCCTTCCCGAATAGCTTTGATGGCTACTTTGTACTGAGCTCGCCACTTGCCAAGCCTCACCACTCCGAACAGTCCACTCCCCAACTCCCTCATAAAGGTCAGCTCTGAAGGGTTAATCTCCCATTTTTCTGTGACACAGAGGGAGAAAGTGGTTAGAATTTAAGCAAGAGAACACAGTAGAAATCAGTGAGAAGCAAACTATAACCGAAGTCAATCTAAAAATTATACGATTAATGCTATTACTAAAACAGAGAGCAGACTTGCAACCTGCATGTTAACTATAGAAGGTGGCTTTCTGGGATCTCCCTGGTGGTTCAGTGGCTAAGACTTCGTCTTCCAATGCAAGGGGTGCAGGTTTGATCCCTGGCTGGGGAACTAAGATCCCACATGCCTTATGGCCAAAAAACCAAAACATAACAGAAGCAATATTGTAACAAATTCAATAAAGACTTTTAAAAAATTTTAAAATAAAATAAAAAAAAAAATAAAAAAATAAAAAAATAAAAAAAAAAGAAGGTGGCTTTCTACTCTCTAGGACGATGGACCCATTCTCAGCTGTCACAATAAAACCAAAGTGAATGGAAGAAGAAAAGAAGATGCTGCATAATCAGCTAATGATGGAGCTTGAAAGTTAAAGGTACTCTTTTTTTAAAAAAAAACAAATACCTCCTCCTTTACCATTCTTCTCTTTCAGTTTTTTTTTTTTTTTTTTTTTCAAGTCCATCAAGTTGGAAAGAGTTTAACCTGTTTGAAAGGCTTTCACCAGTAGCACAAAGACAATCAAGTTGGATCTCTTCTCGACTAACCTCCATCTTTACATTCCTGTGAGTAGCTGGCCAAGGCCAGTGAGAACCAGAAAGACTTTGCTATCATTTAGAAGTAACATGGTAATGCTTATTTTTCACAAACAGGCGGGGTTTTTTTTTTTGCCAAATAATGAATAATGATGAAAACAGAAAACCTAGGGTTACTACATCTATTAAGTATAATCATCTAACATTTCAGACTATAAACTTCTATAAAGACAGTTCCACTATGTGGAATTCTACACATCTAAACTGGCCTTGTGATAAAGGGTTCTTTACAAGAAAAATTACCCATACAACTACAAAAGGAGTTACCGTAGCTGAATCCTGCAGTGGTTGGTGCATTCTTCCCCTTTGTGCTCACTGGGTACCGCAGCCTTGTGACAAGTCCTAGAAATCAAAGAAAAGTACTGCAATTGAATTCACTCTGAATCATTCTGCATAGGAAAACACTAAACTAGAAATTCACCCACAAAATTCATTCCTTTATTCACTTACTGCTCATCTTCTGTATGTACATACAGCCCTGGTATGCAGCCTTGTGACAAGTCCTAGAAATCAAAGAAAAGTACTGCAATTGAATTCACTCTGAATCATTCTGCATAGGAAAACACTAAACTAGAAATTCACCCACAAAATTCATTCCTTTATTCACTTACTGCTCATCTTCTGTATGTACATACAGCCCTGGTAGCTGCTATTAAGTCACTTCAGTCGTGTCTGACTCTGTGTGACCCCATAGACAGCAGCCCACCAGGCTCCCCCATTCCTGGGATTCTCCAGGCAAGAACACTGGAGTGGGTTGCCATTTCCTTCTCTGTGCTATATGCTGGCAAAAAGTAAAGGAAGGAGGGAAGGAAGATGATCCTATGTTGTCAAATGCAAGTCTGTGTTCCTGATGCACAGTGAGGCCAAACAAACCAAAATGTCAGAGTTTGGAGTAGATAAAGGTTTATTGCAGGGCCGAGCAAAGAGAATGTGTGGCTTATACTCAAAAGACTCAAACTCCCCAAAAGCCTTTCAACAAGGGTTTTAAAGACAATGTTATGAGAGGGGATCATCTGATGAGTGATTAGTTCATGGACCTTCTACTGATTGGTGGTAGGTGATGTTTCAGGAATCTCAGGCATCAGCCTTCTAGTTCCAACCAGTCTGGGGTCTACCTGCTTGTGGTCAGCAGGCAGTCACCCTCCTGCACCTGGATGGGGGTCTTAGTTTCTTCAGAGCAACTCAAAGGTATGCATCAGATTGTTATCTATATCCTTTCAGGAGGAACTAGGAGTCTGGTAACTCTAATCATGAACTGCTTGAGCCTGTCCTTGGAAATTCAGGGGAGGTTTTTTTTTTTTAAACAAACAAGAAATGGGAAACACACAGGGGTTTTTGTACCCAGGAAGGCCCCACAGGGTTCTACTTGGTTTCACTACTGAGTTGACAATTTCATATTTTTTAAACATACATATGTTTTTATTCATTCAATACTATTTTTTTAAATGCTGTGTTTATCAAGCACCATGCTAGCATACTGTCTTTGCAAACACTTTAAAGGATGTTTAAAGTTAGTTTCCAAAACTTATTATCAATGATTGTATCATGTTCTTTCCCAGTATGAGATTTGAATTGTAAAATGGAACTACAGTAGTCTACTAAAAATTAAAGTGATTCACCTGATATAACTCTGTATTTGTAATCTCAGCATAAAAACTGGACTCTATAGAGAGGGAGACGGGAGGGAGGTTCAAGAGGGAGGGGACATATGTATACCTATGGCTGATGCATGCTGATGTTTGGCAGAAACCAACAAAATTCTGTAAAGCAATTATCCTTCAATTTAAAAATAAATTAAAAAAATAAAGCATTTAGTGTAGAAAAAACAAAACAAAAAACTGGACTCAGTTAACAACATTAACGACTGGGAACACCAGCTACTGGAATTCAGAGATGTACATTAAATCCTTCAACTTAAGTTGCTTAAGTACTAAATAAGAAATCCCAGGTATTTCAACTATAGACACCTTGTAGCACAATGTACTTTCTCTAATACAGCATATCTCATAGTGATTTAATATTCTTATGTGCTTCTCTGTCTCTCCCACCAGAGGGTGAGATTAATAACATCTAGTTCCCCACAGTCTCCATACAGCCTGACACAGTTACTGGTACGCAGTAGGCATTTAATACATGTTTCTGAAATGAATTAACTGAGATAATGATGAAGAATAACATTCACACAAGAAAAAACAGAAATGGAGGATTGTGAACACTGAAAAAGAATAGAATAAGAGATAAGAAAAAGTTCTTTGGGGGATAAATTGATATGAAATTTGTTCATCAATATTAAACACAGAGTTGCTATATGATCTAGCAAATCCATTCTTAGGTAACCACCCAAGAAAAATGCAACATGTTCCCAGGCAAAAACTTGTACACATATGTGCATAGCAGCATAACTGAAAACAGCCAAAAGGTGGAGACAACCCAAATTTTCATCAACTAATGAATGACACCACACAGATAAACAAATCCACACAAGGGATGACTATTCATCAATGAAAAGGAAGAGTACTTATAGAGGCTCTGACATACTATACTCAAAGAAGTTAGTCACAGTAGACCACATACTGCATGATTCCATTTACATGAAAAATCCAGAACAGGCAAATCTGTAGAGAGAGGAAGTAGACTAGTGGTTGCCTAGGGCTGGACTGGTGGAGTGGGTTGAAGTGAAGTGAAGTCGCTCAGTCATGTCCGACTCTTTGCGACCCCGTGGACTGTAGCCCACCAGGCTCCTCTGTCTATGGGATTCTCCAGGCAAGAATACAGGAGTGGGTTGCCATTTCCTTTAGGTGGTGACTACAAGGCTATGGTATTTCCAGTAGTCATGTATGGATGTGAGAGTTGGACTGTGAAGAAGGCTGAGCACCAAAGAATTGATGCTTTTGAACTGTGGTGTTGGAGAAGACTCTTGAGAGTCCCATGGACTGCAAGGAGATCCAACCAGTCCATTCTGAAGGAGATCAGCCCTGGGATTTCTTTGGAAGGAATGATGCTAAAGCTGAAACCACAGTACTTTGGCCACCTCATGTGAAGAGTTGACTCATTGGAAAAGACTCTGATGCTGGGAGGGATTGGGGGCAGGAGGAGAAGGGGACGACCGAGGATGAGATGGCTGGATGGCATCACGGACTCGATGGACATGAATCTGAGTGAACTCCGGGAGTTGTTGATGGACAGGGAAGCCTGGTGTGCTGCGATTCATGGGGTCGCAAAGAGTCGGACACGACTGAGCGACTGAACTGAACTGAACTGATTAATTGGTTCAAGATTTCTTTGTGGGGGGTAGTAAAAATGACCTTAGATTATGATGACAGTTGACACAACTCTGTAAATTACTAATTTATGAACATATCACACAGATGAACTTTAGGGTATGTAAATTATATTTCAATAATGGTTTCTATCATTATCTGAGAAAAGTAAAGAGAGTCATAAATAGCAACAGTCTTGTAAAAGCCTTCAATAAAATATGCAAAGTTAATTTTCCATAAACTGGGTTGGATGCTTGGCTAACCTCTACTCAGTTAGACCTCTGAAGTCAAAAGCTAGAAACCTCTCTGTTTCATCCTGTGGATCCTCAATGGGCAAAACTGTGGTCTCTGGTTTTGTTTTTGCTGTTTGGTTTATTCCCATTCAGTGGCAAGTGTAGCAGAGATTCAGGAAGATGGGAAACTTGCCTGGGACACTATTACTCTAGTCTCTAGAAGCCTCTAACACAGACCTAAACCCAAGCTGCTCATCTGGTGGTTTCTGTGACAACTCTGACACAGACATATGTTGACTTTTAGTCGGGTACTGTTAAAGGGGAAAAAAAAATTCAACGACACTCTCACAGATGGTTTGGCAGGCTTCATTCAGCACCACTGTGATAGGTATAGGGACCACAGCAATGGGATTTTAGAATAGGGGAGAGAGATGGACTCAGCTCCAAATACAGCACAGGCAAGTGAAAGCTTACAGCCAAGGAGAAGGCTTGAGATTCAGGAAGATGGGAAACTTGCCTGGGACACTATTACTCTAGTCTCTAGAAGCCTCTAACACAGACCTAAACCCAAGCTGCTCATCTGGTGGTTTCTGTGACAACTCTGACACAGACATATGTTGACTTTTAGTCGGGTACTGTTAAAGGGAAAAAAAAAATTCAACGACACTCTCACAGATGGTTTGGCAGGCTTCATTCAGCACCACTGTGATAGGTATAGGGACCACAGCAATGGGATTTTAGAATAGGGGAGAGAGATGGACTCAGCTCCAAATACAGCACAGGCAAGTGAAAGCTTACAGCCAAGGAGAAGGCTAGGGTTCAGTGGGTGAAAATTACTAAAAGAAACACCAGTGGAGGGAGGAGTGGGGATAGTTCCAGCTAAGCCAATCTAGCAGGAATCTTGCAACAATATTATTCTCACTGAAGATATGCCAGGGTGCCTAACAATCACCCAGGGGATGACTGGAGATAAGGAACTCAATCAGATATTGAGGGTGCTTAGATATATATCAGATCTCAAGGGTAAGAGGTTCTGGTTAAACTGACATAGCAGGGTTATTGCTAAAATTGGACTTTATAAGAAAATGTACTGATGGACCTAGGAGATGGTTCCAGAGCCTAAAGTTTGGTCAAGCAAAGAGTCTTTGTCAGCACCAAGGGAATAAATCACAGAAATGTGAACATTTGCCACCTATAACAAGAATAACTTGCATTTAAAGGTCAAGACTGTACTTCTTTAGTCATTATTTCTGATTTTTCTTTGTATATATCATTTCCTTAATATGCAATCATTTTAAATCAATGACATTCTACAACTAATTACAATATAAAATTGCTCAAGGAATTAGACATCACAATGTCTAATTATTCTAATCATATTTGAAATAGGTTTTAACATCTCACTTACCTGCTGCATTGTGCTTATGATATTCAATAATCTCAGGAATTGAACCAAAAGCATGTTTCTCTGCCAGATAATACTTCTTTGGAGATGTCATTGTTTCCTTTATATGGTAATGCCTGAAACCTGAGGAACCCTCGCTATAACGAAAATCCAAATGTGTTAGAACTAAGTTGGAATAACATAACTTCACTTGTAAGATATTTCCTACCAGGGTCCCCACATATAGCCCCATCTAGTCTCCAACCCAAATTTCATTTTTCCCCATGTTCTTCTTAGTTTTGCCTTTCAAATTAGCAGATGAGATTTAAAGTGGTCACTGATAACATCACTGATCTCTTGCATGAGATTGTGAAAAAGAATTTCTACCAACTCTTTACTAATAAAGTCTTAAAATAGCAATTAGCTGGCTACTGCTTTTTGTCCTTGCTATTGATGTTACAAATGTTTGGAGGACCTCTAAAAGTGAATAAACTGAACTTATAAAACTTGTACAACTTCTGTTTTAGATATCTTTCTGTAACACAGATCTTCTTGAGTCATCTGCTGAAAGTCCTTTTCAGAGAACTCTTGCTGGTGTTAAGATAAAGCTCAGACTTCACATTTCCTTCTCAGGTTCCTCTCTCCTCCCTTGCCCCACCCCTCCCATTCTACAATCTAGTTACAATACACTTTGCTCAGCTCACCAAGTGCTCCTTCACTTTTGGGTCCAGCAATTTCCTGTGTCAGAAACACTTGTTCCCCTCCCTCCAACCTCCACCTGCCTCACCCATCAGGTCTCAGACTGCATGTCAGTAGGCAGTATTAATGGCTAACTCAGATGTGTCTGGGCTATGTACTCCCATACCCTGCCACACATACACTCTGCCCAGCACTCACTCATCTATACCAGCACTGCCTGTTTGCTTCTCTGAAAGAAGCTCCCACAAAGCGACTGGAGGGCTGGTTCTGTGTGTGCTTTGCTCAGTGTGGGAGCCTTAGTACCAAGCACAGTACAAAGTAATTATCTGTGGAATGTTGCTAAGATTTCTGTGTGCGTGCTCAGTCCCTCAGTGGTGTCTGACTCTTTGTGATCCCATAGACTGTAGCCAGTCAGGTTCTGCTGTCCATGAAATTTTCCAGGTAGAATACTGGAGTGGGTTGTCATTTCCTACTCCAGGGAATCTTCCAGACTCAGAGATCAAACTCGAGTCTCTTGCATTGGCAGTTGCATTTTTTATTGGGCCACCTGGGAAGTCCCAAGGTTTCTATAGCCATTCTCAACAAATACATATATAGAAAATGAGGAAAATTACTAGATATGAATACAAAAATGTTATAGACTTTACGGCTTCCCTGGTGGCTCAGACAGTAAAGAATCTGCCTGCAATGTGGGAAAGCTTGGTTTGATCCCTGGGTCAGGAAGATTCCCTGGAGAAGGGCATGGCAACTCACCCCAGTGTTCTTGCCTGGAGAATCCCCATGGACAGAGGAGCCTGGGGGGCTACAGTCCATGGGGTCACAAAGAGTCAGACAAGACTGAGCAACTAAGCACAGCACAGCACATAGACTTTAGAAATCAAGTTCAGATTTTTAAATTTTGAATTGCAGCTTATTTTTCAGGAATCCATGCAAACTATATAAGAACTGTATTCAAAGATTCTGAATTAAAAGAGAGAGAGATTACTTACCCTCCAAACTTTGTATAAAGGGAGACTGTATACATGCCTGGTTGACTGGAATCTCTTACCATAAAACCACCTTCTTTATCCTAAAATCCAAGTTAAGAAAAATTTTATATCAATCCAGTATCAATGCCATACAGAAGATTCAATAACCCCATCTTATGATTTTATGATTATTATCCTCTGCCTAGAAAATCTGGTTGGAGAAGCACAATTTACCAACAGCTAAGTCATCCACGTGACCTTTCACTTCACATTACTGGACCATGAGATTAGTTAAAGAAAGCACACTCATTAATTCCCCATAGTTGCAACTCTTCACACACACACTAGTAGGAGACATTTCAACAAGATAATCTCTCAGGGCCTTTCCAGAACTGACAGACAAGGTTTTGCAACTCCTTTACTTCCTGGACATTTGGGGAAACAGTTACTGAAAAAGGTAGTTCTTAGCAACTGGGTTTCATTTCATACATTTTCATATTTGCTAGAAGTCCTGAATCCTAACTCAATATCATCTTTGTCCACATAGCATTTTTCCTGTAAATATCTCAGTGCTCTTTATAGAAACACTTTAAAAAGTCCTTAATTCTCCTAGAAATCTATGTTAAATATCACTCTTTACAAAAGGAGACGGAAGCACAAGTAAATTAAGCAGAGAAAACCAAAAGGCAGAAACACACTGAATGGTCAAAAGATAAACCCTCATCAAGTTCTAAGCCTACGAGCAAGAAATAGAAGCTAGGAACCTCAAACACCTCTCCACCAATAACGCCACAGTCAGTCTCCAACACTGAACCTGCTTGGGAAGTGTGCCTAGCAGATGAAAATAAAACAGTTTTTCCTTATTCCTAGGAAAGACAATGGAATGAAATAAAGCCCCCCAAATAAATCTGATAACAATTAGGGACAATGATCATAATAATTTATTGGTCAGTAAAACTTTTTTCCCCCTGGTTTACTTAACATTATTTGTTTACACAAAATCTCCTGGAAATGACTTTACTCTATGAAGCAGAACTATTCCTTTTTCTTTGCTGGAAGATTTTCTAGTAAAACACATTTTGTTTGTTTGTTTGCTTATTTTGTTTTTGGCTGCACTGTGTGGCATATGAGATCTTAGTTTCCCAACCAGGGATCAAACAGATGCCCACTGCAGTGGGGAAGCAGAGTCTTAACCACTGGACCACCAAGGAAGGCCCTAGGAAAACACGTACTTACTGAAAACTTACTCTGCTTTGATATGTTATATGTGGATCTTTTTACTCTATGAAGCAGAACTATTCCTTTTTCTTTGCTGGAAGATTTTCTAGTAAAACACATTTTGTTTGTTTGTTTGCTTATTTTGTTTTTGGCTGCACTGTGTGGCATATGAGATCTTAGTTTCCCAACCAGGGATCAAACAGATGCCCACTGCAGTGGGGAAGCAGAGTCTTAACCACTGGACCACCAAGGAAGGCCCTAGGAAAACACGTACTTACTGAAAACTTACTCTGCTTTGATATGTTATATGTGGATCTACTCAGTCTCAAAATAGTCTTTTGAGGTAGGTACTACTATTATCCCCTTACCTGTTTACAAGTGAGGAAGTGAAGCACATAAAGGTTGGAAATTTGCCCCAGGTCAAATGGCTAGTAAGCAACAGAGCCAGGATTTAGACCCCAAGCCTTCTAGGTACCCACTGCCCTACAGCGGCCTTTCACTGCGGAGCCACCCACAGAATGGGAGGAGAGGTGACACGTCATATGAATCAAGCATCAGTTGAGTTCAGTTCAGTCACTCAGGTGTGTCTGACTCTTTGCAACTGCATGGACGGCAGCATGCCAGAATTCCCTGTCCATCATCAACTCCCGGAGCTTGCTCAAACCCATGTCAATAGAGTCAGAAATGCCATCCAACCATCTGATTCTCTGTTGTCCCTTTCTCCTCCTGACTTCGATCTTTCCCAGCATCAGTATCTTTTCCAGTGGGTCAGTTCTTTGCATCAAGTGGCCAAAGTACTAGAGTTTCAGCTTCAGCATCAGTCCTTCCAATGAATATTCAGGACTGATTTCCTTTAGGATCGACTGGTTTGATCTCCTTTCAGTCTAAGGGACTCTGAAGAGTCTTCTCCAATACCACAGTTCAAAAGCATCAATTCTTCAGCGTTCAGCTTTCTTTAGAGTCCAACTCTCACATCCATGCGTGACTAATACAAAAACCATAGTTTTGACTAGATGGATCTTTGTCAGCAAAGTAATATCTCTGCTTTTTAATATGCTGTCTAGGTTGGTCATAGCTTTTCTTCCAAGGAGCAAACATCTTTTAATTTCATGGCTGCAGTCACCATCTGCAGTGATTTGGAGCCCAAGAAAATAAAGTCTGTCACTGTTTCCATTGTTTCTCCATCTATTTACCATGAAGTGATGGGACCAGATGCCATGATCTTCGTTTTCTGAAAGTTGAACTTTAAGCCAACTTTTTCCCTCTCCTCTTTCACTTTCATCAAAAGGCTCTTTAGTTCCTCTTTGCTATCTGCCATAAGGGTGGCGTCATCTGTGTATATGAGGTTATTGATATTTCTCCCAGCAATCTTGATTTCAGCTTGTCCTTCAACCAGCCCAGCATTTTGCATGATGTACTCTGCATATAAGTTAAACAAGCAAGGTGACAATATACAGCTTTGCGTACTCCTTTCCCAATTTGGAACCAGTTTGTTGTTCCATGTCTGGTTCTAACTGTTGCTTTTTGACCTGCATACAGATTTCTCAGGAAGCAGGTAAGGTGGTCTGGTATTCCCATCTCTTAAAGAATGTTCCAGTTTTTTGTGATCCACACTGTCAAAGGCTTTTAGTCAATAAAGCAGAAGTAGGTGTTTTTCTGGAACTCTCTGCTTTTTCGATGATCCAGTGGATGCTGGCAATTTGATCTCTGAATCAAGCATGACCACCTGCTATTGCTCTCTTCCAGTATGGGCTTTCTAGGTGGCACTGGTGGCAAAGAACCTGCCTGCCAATGCAGGAGATGTAAAAGACATCGGTTCAGTCCCTGGGTCCAGAGGATCCCCTGGAGGAGGAAATGGCAACCCACTCCAGTTTTCTTGCCTGGAGAATCCCATGGACAGAGGAGCNACTGGTGGCAAAGAACCTGCCTGCCAATGCAGGAGATGTAAAAGACATCGGTTCAGTCCCTGGGTCCAGAGGATCCCCTGGAGGAGGAAATGGCAACCCACTCCAGTTTTCTTGCCTGGAGAATCCCATGGACAGAGGAGCCTGGCGGGCTACAGTTCATAGGGTCACAAAGAGTCAGACACAACTGAAGCAACTTAGCATGCATGCATGTACTGCTCTCTCAACATAAACTACAAGAAATAAGCACCCAGCCAAACCTCAACTAGGGATAATAAGCAGGAGATAAAATGAGAAAGCACAGGTTTAAAAGAACTATTACTAAATAGAATAACTAGGTCATAAATGCAGAGAACTATACAGGCTATCTTTTAATACAACATCTCTGCCTTACAGATATAAAAAACAGACTAGAAAAGTCACAGCCAGACTTGGATGGGTCTTCTTATTCAATCCACTTAGCTTCCTCTAGACTAGATTTCATCTTGCCACCGTAATTCTTTCTAAAGTGCAAGAATTTTAGCACATTTCTAAAGGCAGCTAAATACTGTGTTAACACTTCATTTATAAAAGATAGCATGTAAGACTGATGTTAATACTGTTTTAAAACAACTTGAGGCAAAAAAGAAAAATACATATAAGTACTAACATTAAGGTAGCAAATGATAAATCAGTAAGAAACAGTAAAGAAAATGTACGCCAAGTACAGCTATTATCCATTGTTATAAATCTGTTGACAGGAGTTTGAGCAAACTCCTGGAGATGGTGAAGGACAAGGAAGCCTGGCCTGCTGCAGTCCATGGGGTTGCAAAGAGTCAGACACGACTGGGCGACTGAACAATACTGAGTTTTTTCCCCCCCTTGAAAAACACACACTAGAGTTCTGATCCCTGGTACTTCAGAACGTGACCTTCTGTGGAGATTTACAGAGGCAATCAAGTGAAAATGAGGCCATGGGGCAGGGAGCCCTAATCCTACGTGGCTGGAGTCCTTATAAAAGGGGAATCTGGACACAGAGCCAGATATGCATAGAGGGAAGAACCACAGGGAGAAAGGGAGAGAGGCCTCATTCAGATCCCTCCCTCACAGCGCCCGAAGGAGCCCAGCCTGCTGACATCTGGATTTCAGGTTTCTAGCCTTCAGATCCGTGAGACAACAAACTTCTGCTTGTGGTACTTTGGTACAGCACTCAGCGTGTGGTACTTTGTTTACAGTAGCCCCAGGAAACAAATATAGCAGCCTTCACTTTTGAATGACTTAAAAAAAAAATCTGTACTTACATCATGGTATTTTTTTAGGCTTTGGTCACAGAGGTAGGTGGAATTACTAATCAGGAATTCATTTCAATTGATTCTGTGCTGGAACCAAACCCACAAAACAAGTACAAACACTTACCTCACTTCTAAGGAGTTGCTCTGCTTTGCTCCTATTCATATTTCTGCAATACCATCTGAACAGAAAAAGATATGTTTAAGATCTGAGGTATTTTAATTGTTCTTTTTTTTTTTAGAATTAGCAAGGCAATACTGCTCACCATTGACAAACAATAAATAAGAACAAGGTATCATGCATAATCTCTATAAAACAGAAAACCACTAGTAACATTCTGATGTACATGCTTGCAGATTTTTCTACCCATATTTTTATAAAGACCCATATGTAAGGTAACATTCTCCTTTTCATAATTAAAGTGAGATCAAACTATTCTTGCTGTATCAGAACCTGGATTTTTTCACTTAACAGTGTATCACACACATCTTTGCAAAGCAATAGTTCACATTCTGGATGTGCCATAATTTATTTAAGCTCTTCTTTATTAGTTAACATAAAAATCATTTCTAATTTTTCACTATTATAATAACAGCAAGAATGAATTTTACTCCACAGACTCAAATATGCAGGAAATGTCACTACAATATTGTCTTTAATTCAAATGAAATCTAATCCCAAGCCTCTATCCCACCAACAGGCAGTAGATTTCATCTCAACTTATCATGAAGACTCCCCTAGTAAACTTCACAAAGGTCCCAAGTGTTGAAAGAAACAGAGCAAAACAGAAGAGGAGGCCTCCTGGGTCTTCCAGACGTGCTGCTTCTGGCACAGTCCTAAGCCCGGCAGCCTCCTCAGGTGTGCTGTAGGAGTGGCGCCTGCCCTCCCTGCTCTGTGCTAAGCCCTGCATATCAGCGCCCTTTTAACCCTTGGCAAATTTTTCCTAAGGAAAGATGGATACTGCCATCTCCCACTTCATACTCAGAAGTATACCCCTTCCCTTGCTCTCCGCAGCTCAATCTCTCCATGGAATTATGAGCAAGTTGGCCAAAGAAGATGAGCTCATATTGTCAGGTTTATTTATTTTTTTGGCAGTGTGACATTTGGAATCTTAATTCCCGAACCAGGAATCCATGCCCACACCTCCCACCACCCCCCACACCCCTCCCCGTGTAGGAAGCATGGAACCTTAACCACTGAACTGCTAGGTAAGTCCCTCAAATTGTCAGCTTTACACTTGGGTTTTTGTTCTCTGTTGTTTTGCTTTAGATGGCCTTTCATGGGCAGAACCCTGCATCAGTCATATTTCCTGAGGGTTCCAATATTACAAAACTTAGCTGGGCCCCTCTAAACACGTGAATTTTTTATCACTGTTTCAGGGTCTTATAAGAGGATGAGCACCTGCTTTTGGCCCAGCAAACACCACAAGGCTGGCAAATACAAAGGCCTTTCCCGACCGAGGAAGAGAAAGACACAAAGAAAAAAACACAAGATCCTTTTTTGTCAAGATTCTTTTAAGCAGTTGTAGCAACCAAACACAAATTCTAATCTCAATACAAGCCGGTAACTTATTTTATTTGGAGCCTGAAATGATTAACCAGGCCTCAGAATTGTGGGTATTAAGATCTCATTTCTGTGGACCCCACTTTATGAACTGGGACCACATTCAACAAAGCTATAGTTCTGATCAATTTCTGAAAGCAATTGAAAAATGAAATAAAGGAGGAGGGGACTTCCTCAGCTGTCCAGTGGTTAAGACTTCACCTCTCAATGCAGGAGGTGTGGGTTTGATCCTTGATTGGGGAGCTAAGATCCTACGTGCCTTGCAACCAAAAAAGAAAAAAAAGAAAGAAACATAAAACAGAAACAACACTGTTAACGAATTTACTAAAGACTTACAATGGTTTACGTAAAAAAAAAAAAAAAAAAGGAAGAGCAGACTGGATTCTGTCTGTCCCTAAAGCTTTCTCATTGACAGAGAAAATATTTATCTTCTTAAAAACAGTCATAAGAAATAATTAAGAACAGTAACTGGAGCTCTCATTATGCATTATAAACCAGCAGAATCTGAAAGACTGAAAAATATTCTCTTAACTAATTACAGAAGATCCAAGCCCATATTCTCACAGCAAGAGTAAACAATGGAGGTTTAGTCTCACATTCACATGCAAGTAGTCAGTAAAACTAGACTCTGGCTTTCAAGAGGAATTAGATATAAGAAACTCAGAGGGAAAAAAAAAAAAAAAAGAGGTCCTTTCCTCACTTAGTATATTCAAGCTCCTAGGAAGGGATAAAGAAAATAAGGAAAGAAAAGGAATTCACAGCACAAATCCTGTTCTAAGCAGTCATTTTTATGGCATTTGCAGGTTCCCTAGAAAGGATGCTCTCTTTCCCTAGAATAGAAACTCAGACACTAAAGTGTGTGTTGAAGGAAGGAAAACAGGAAGGAGTGATGAGCAAATCAAAAGATGAATCAACTTGTGGCTCTTGGTGAGTATTTCCTAACGGTTCTTTGTGGCTTGTCTCTTCTATGATACCTGTCACCGGGCAAGGAGGGAGAGACAAGAGGGAAAGGATAGAGGGAAAAGACGCTGAACACATCCTATGGGAAGGAACGATGCACAGGGTGGGAATGTGAGAAGCACACACGATGAGGTGGAGAGCTACAGCTCTAGGACGCCCGTGCGCGCATCTCTCACAAGACTGGTACACAAATACCTATGGGAGGTCAGTTAGTTCCCCTTGGTGAAGGTACAATATATCTCTAGAAACAACGTCCAGGATTTGTAAGTAACTTGTCATTCCCTTCTTAGATATCAAAACCCTAGTGGGAATGAGGGTTTCAGATTGGCTAGTCACTTCAAACACTTAAAGGGACAGGGCTTCATGGTGGTGTCTGAATCGAGGGGAAAAGCAGATTTAGGGATGCTGAGTCCTTTCTGGAAAGGAAGGATCCTAGCCAAGCTTCTTGGGGAGGGTGGGCTGGATAAACTATAAAAAGGAGGCAACAGGTATAAATTAACAACAACAAAAAAAAGGAAAACAACCCATCAATGAGCTATAAATCTTAGCCAGTTCTCAATTTGGTCCTTGCCTCCTGGATCACACATGCAGTCTTGTCCTGGACTATTCCCGTCTAAGGGCCCTTGCATTTCTGTCACCTTCTCCCTTTAATGTGCTTCCATCAAGAACATATTCCTGACCACCACAGTGAGTCCATTTCTTTCCTGCAGCACTTCTGCTGGTTCTGTCCTCCCCTACCTGGGACCTGATGTAGAGGTGAGAACCAGGGTACTAACACCCCGGGAGCTATAGGCTGGCAGTCCTGAATCCAGCCCAGGGGACAACCATTGCCTGGGACTCCTCCTGCCCCCAAACAAACAGCAGAGGGGCTCTTGATTCAGTTCAGTTCAGTTCAGTTCAGTTCATTCGCTCAGTCGTGTCCGACTCTTTGCGACCCCATGGACCACAGTACGCCAGGCCTCCCTGTCCATCACCAACTCCCTGAGTTTACTCAACTCGTGTCCATTGAGTCGGTGATGCCATCCAACCATCTCATCCTCTGTTGTCCCCTTCTCTTCCTGCCTTCAATCTTTCCCAGCATCAGGGTCTTTTCTAATGAGTCAGTTTTTCACATCAGATGGCCAAAGCATTGAACTTTCAGCATCAACAGTCCTTTCAATGAACACTCAGGACTGATCTCCTTTAGGGTGGACTGGCTGGATCTTCTTGCAGTTCAAGGGACTCTCAAAAGTCTTCTCCAACACCACAGCTCAAAGGCATCAATGCTTCAGCACTCAGCCTTCTTCACAGTCCACCTCTCACATCCATACATGATTAATGCAAAAACCATAGCCTTGACTAGACAGACCTTTGTTGGCAAAGTAATGTCTCTGCTTTTTAATATGCTGTCTAGGTTGGTCATAACTTTCCTTCCAAGGAGCAAGCATCTTTTAATTTCATGGCTGCAGTCACCATCTGCAGTGATTTTGGAGCCCCCAAAATAAAATCTGTCACTGTTTCCACTGTTTCCCCATCTATTTCCCATGAAGTGATGGGACCAGATGCCATAAATCTTAGTTTTCTGAATGTTGAACTTTAAGCCAACTTTTTCACTCTCTTCTTTCACTGTCATCAAGAGCCTCTTTAGTTCTTCACTTTCTGCCATAAGGGTGGTGTCATCTGCATATCTGAGGTTATTGATATTTCTCCCGGCAATCCTGATTCCAGCTTGTGCTTCATCCAGCCCAGCGTTTCTCAGCAGTAGGAGCTGAGAGAGGGCAAAAGAGGGCAGACAGACTAAAACCACAATCACAGAAACTAGCCAATCTAGTCACATGGACCACAGCCTTGTCTAACTCAGTGAAATTAAGCCATGCCGTGTAGGGTCACCCCAGACGGACGGGTCTTGGTGGAGAGTTCTGACAAAATGTGGTCCACTGGAGAAGGGAATGGCAAACCACTTCAGTATTCTTGCCTTGAGAACCTCATGAACAGTATGAAAGGCAAAAAGATAGGACACTCAAAGATGAACTCCCCAGGTTGGTAGGTGCCCAGTATGCTACTGGAGATCAGTGGAGAAATAACTTCAGAAAGAAAGAAGAGACAGAGCCAAACCAAAAACAACACCCAGTTGTGGATGTGACTGGTGATGGAAGCAAGGTCCGATGCTGTACTGAGCAATACTGCATAGGAACCTGGAATGTTAGGTCCATGAATCAAGGCAAATTGGAAGTGGTCAAACAGGAGATGGCAAGAGTGAACATTGACATTCTAGGAATCAGCTATCTAAAATGGACTGAAATGGGTGAATTTAACTCAGATTACCATTATATCTACTACTGTGGGCAAGAATCCCTTAGAAGAAATGGAGTAGCCATCATAGTCAATGAAGGAGTCTGAAATGCAGTACTTGGATGCAATCTCAAAGATGACAGAATGATCTCTGTTTGTTTCCAAGGTAAATCATTCAATATCACAGTGATCCAAGTCTATGCCCCGACCAGTAATGCTGAAGAAGCTGAAGTTGAACAGTTCTATGAAGACCTGTAAGACCTTTTAGAACTAACACCCAAAAAAGATGTCCTTTTCATTATAGGGGACTGGAATGCAAAAGCAGGAAGTCAAGAAACACCTGGAGTAACAGGCAAATTTGGCCTTGGAGTACAGAATGAAGCAGGATAAAGGCTAATAGAGTTTTGCCAAGAGAACGCACTAGTCATAGCAAACACCCTCTTCCAACCAACCTCACCAAACAACAAAGAGAAGACTCTACACATGGACATCATCATATGGCCAACATCAGACATCATCATATGGCCAACACCAAAATCAGATTGATTATATTCTTTGCAGCCAAAGATGGAGAAGCTTTGTACAGTTAGCAAAAACAAGACCAGGAGCTGACTGTGGCTCAGATCATGAACTCCTTACTGCTCTTGATTCAGCAGCTGGCAAAAGGTTTTTTAACCTTGGAGCCATTTAAGATGTATTACAAGATGGGCTTTAGCAAAATCCAGCACCAACTGTGACATGGAAAGACAGCAGGAGTCAACACTGAGAACATGTTTTTCATCTCTCATGCAGCCAGAACTGGCACCCTGCCACATGGTATCCCCAACCCTGGGCAGAAGCCAGCTGAGGGGGCTCCCACAACAAGTCCCCTTAATCATGCAGAGGTGGAGTCCAGCACCCAAAAAATGCATGGCAATGCATCATAAACTTCCTAAAACCCTTCTGTGTAATCCTGTGAGTCATAGCGGGTACCTCTTACATTCAGATAAGGCTTATCTGGTTTCTAAGCACTTCCCTCCTCAAATTATCAGTCACTTTTCTACGAGATCCCTTTAAAATCAAGTCCAAGTTTCTACCTTTAGCATCTTCCCTAAATTCTAAAGATATGCTCTGTTTTCCTAAAATGTATTTCAAAGCAAAAACACTATTTTAGTCACATGTTTTTTATACCCTCACCTACTTCTGAAACGCCTTTGAAGGGGCCACACCACTGGGACCTATGGCTTTTGCATCTGTCGGTCCTTTTCTAGACTGTTAAGGTCACTCATGTTACAGGAAGTGACATGGACAGGGGAAACAGCTTTGTGTTGGAGGCGGTGGTGATGGTGCTGTTTTTTAAGAAGTGAATGAAGCATCAAACACCACCTCAGAGTGACCACAAACAGTATTTGGTATATTTGAGCCTCTCACTAAACCTGGCCACACACTGCTAGTGGGCGCATGAACAGCAGCCCACTTGCTTTCTCTGAAAAGTAATCTGACAGCATGCTTTAGAAGTCTGAGGAAGTTCAAAACTAGCCTTTAGCCCAGTACGTAGGTTTTTAAAGATCTAGTTTAAAACAATAAGCAGAAAGAGGTATCCCAGTATGTTTACATAGCAAAGGTGCCAAAACATTCATGCCACACAAACAAGAAAATGATTTTATAAATTACTGCACATCCATGTGGCTATATGCCTGCTTGTACTCCTTAAGATCTCACACAGTGCATGATATATGCTAAGGTCTCAGTAAATATTTGAAGAATGAAATACAGTACAACTATGAAAATGTTTTTGAAGAACATTTAACGGTATGAGGAAATAATATACTGTTAAGTGAATTAAACAGGATATAAAATAGTATATACAGCATGATTCTGTTTTTTAAAAACAGTAAAAAGATTGAAAGAAAATATACAAATGTTGACAGAGTTCAGATCTAGTTGATTTATAATTTTTCCCTATTAACATTTTTCATATTTTTAAACAATTTTAAAACAATAATCACATATTATTATAGTTAGAAAAAATAAACAATCAAATGCTTTTTTAAAGGCAACTCTAGAAAACTGTATTTTCATTTTTTTTTTTTTTTTTTTTCCCCGCCCACCCCTTTCATTTCTTAAATGAATGAACAATGAGCCGTATTTCAAAGCCAGTTAAGCTGTGATTTGTTTAAAATCAATTAAATTACATTCACTTTTGTAACTCGATTCACACATAGTATGTTCAGGTGAAGTGTATAATAGAAACTAATTCTTACAGCATCATTTACCATCTTAGACAACTGAGTTAAAAATAAGTTGGTATCACCTTATAAAGACAGTTAAAGATAACCATTAGTCTCCCAGATGCCTCACATAATTAGGAGAAGAAAAACAATGTCTGGTTCTCCACATGCACAAAATAATCTTTTACTTACTCATATTGATCTAAGTTGTTTGATTTCTTTCCTGTCACATAATTACTTGGGATATATCCTTCACTCCTAGAAATGAGAAAATTACTTTAGATAAACTGAAATTATTTTACTGACAGAGTATTAAGAGGAAAATTACTGCCCTTCTGGAATAATTAAAGTATAATATTGCCTAAAGCTTATAAGAAAGATTGGCTGACCCTCAATAAGTCAATATATCTACAGTATTTGATGCTTTACAAAGGACTTCCTCATTGGATCCTTACAAAAATTCTGAGGTAGGTAGACAGACATTCTTTACCCACTTTGCGGTGGGGGAAACCAAAGCTTAGGAAGACTGAGACTTTCTCAAGGGGCTCAGAACTAGCCAGCAACAGGGTCAGAATGTGAATTCTAAACTTGTGACTCGGTTCAGAGCCCTTCCTAATGTTCTGTGGTGCTTCTCCTGAATTCACACTTTCTGGGGATGTCTTAAAGAAACCACTACTTCAGGAAAGTGGCAGTGTTGGATGAAAGCAACTGCCACTGCAACACCGCGACAGTCTGCAGCGCACGCTTTCACAGAGAGTAATCCCTAACGTCGACATCAGCATCATCTGGTCACTCGGTAAATGACAAATTCCTGGGTCCTACTCAAGAGACATGAGCTGAGGAGGCCTGTGTGGGGCCAGGGAACCTTGCATTTTTACCCTAGATGACTCCTGTGCACATTAAAGTTTAAGGAGCAATCACAGTAGGTAGAATCTTGGCTGGAGCCAAGAATTTCAGCAGAAAAAGAGATATATGTATAAAATTTCTAAGTTGAGTAAAAATGCTATAATTCTGAATTTGAACTGCTGCTAACAACTCATAATATATGCACACACAAGAGTGTATATATGTGGCTCTGTGCACTGAGAAAGGCCTAGTAGCAAGGACAATCCAGCAGCAATAGAATCCTAGCACCCCACCTGTTGTCTTTAAATATTACTTCATATGAAAAGGAGCCAGAACTCAATAGCTACCACTGATGCATGATGGGACAATCCAAGCAAAAAGAATAATGATGGCAACAGAAAAAAAACAAGTATGAAACTATCCATGCTTCTCCTTCTGTTTAGTTGCTCAGTCATGTCTGACTCTTTGCAACCGCATGGACTGTAGCCCACCAGGCTCCTCTATCCATGGGATTTCCCAGGCAAGAATACTTGGAAATGGATTGCCATTTCCTTTTCCAGGGGATCTTCCTGACCCAGGGAGTGAACCCACGTCTCCTGCACTGATTGGCAGGTGGGTTCTTTACCACTGAGCCACCTGGGAAGCCCAAAAGTATCCATAATAACACTTTTTAAAGTATTGGTTACCACTGTTATCAACAGAGGAAGCTTGGTCATCAGAATCAGAAAAATCACCATTTTGCTATCCTTAGTGAAATAATCGATCTAAGCAATAATCATCAATGGATGCTAAAATCATTAAGTGAAACATTGATGAAGAATTTTATGATGGAGGAATAAACTTGACAAACATACCTCAGGTATGTTTACCTGTGTAACCTCAGCATCATAAGAAGTGGAACCACCAAATATACGGAACATAGATACATATCAAACAACACCATGTGGAAGCAAATAGCTTAATCTAGACTGTGGCTCACTATAGAGAAAAAGATCTGGTTTCATCAATAAATCAAAGATGGAGGGGGGGAAAGGACACGGATTGTTGTAGAATAAAAGAGAGACACGAGACATATCAGCCAAAATGCATTGTGTGGACCTTGTTTTAATCTTGAGTAAATTGTAGAATTACAGATTAGAGCTAATCAAGGGAAACCAGAATTAGAGTTGGTACTATCCTTAAACCTGGGCCAGAAGGGTCCCTGTTCTGACCTCACACTTTCGAGGGAATGCTAAAGTCCATCATTCCTCAGCTAGACCATCATCTGAAACTATGGCCTCAGAATTCGCTGCCTATTGCCAAGTCCTACATGGGCCTTTCCAAGGGGTTTCATTCTCTGAAAACCAAATGATGCTGCTTGCATGCACTCCTCCAGCCCAGGTCCAGGCAGTGACCAAGCTGGGAGGTGGCTTTTGCCAACCAAATGGATAGAATTTGGATGTGTAGCTGGGAGATGCACATGGTGCATGTGAGACGGAACCAGGGATAGAAAGGAAGGGAGAAAGGCGATACCCTGGGGAGATGGCCAGCCCTCTGTGCACTGTCACATTCTGGCACGGAACTCCAAGCCAAACCTTGCTTTCCTTGTCATTTTGAAGGTATGTTTGTCAAGTTGGAGGATAAATTATACCTTATTCACCAGTTTGTCAGCTTGACTTACAAATATTCAAATATTCGATATCTGGGCTTTTATTCGTACTCTTCTTCTAGTCCTGAAAATGCTGGGGGAAAGCCTACAGATGAATTTTTAAAATTATTATTATATTACAATGTTGGCATTCCCTGGTGGCTCAGGTGGTAAAGAAACTGCCTGCAATCAGGAGACCCAGGTACAGTCTCTGGGTGAGGAAGATCCCTTGGAGAAGACAATGGCTACCCACTCCAGTATTCTTGCCTGGAGAATTCTATGGACAGAAGAGCCTGGTGTGCTACAGCCCATGGGTCACAGAAAGTCAGACAAGACTGAGCAACTAACACACACACACACATGATAATGACACAGCAGTTGTTTAAAAAAATCTTTGGCAATTAGACTTGGGGGTGAAATTTCATGACGATTTGAATCTACTCTTAAATACTCAAAAAAAAAAAAAAAGGAACAGTTGGGAAGTTTTTTTTTTAACGAGAAGGTTTTAAAATCATGACTGACCAATTTCTGAAGTCAAGTGACAAAAGGCTCCATTAAACTGTTATGTATCTTTTGGATATGTCTATAATTTTAAAAAAATCTTGTTTGGCAAAAAGAAAAGCAGTGATGACCTTCCTGTAAACACAGATGAACAGGTTTCCATAAAGGCATGAACGCACAGCACTCAGGAGATGTACCACTACTAAGAAGTGAGCAGCAGACACGGGCCCTGCCCAGTCCAGAAGCTTCCATCGCTTCTCCAGCAGTGACCCTGGAACTGGGGCTGGGGCAGGAGGTAAGAAAGCGGATTTGCCTGAAGGGAATGCTCTAATCAGGACAAAAAGTCCTCCTCTTCTTATTCACAGGAACTCAGAATAAAAACAGGGTTATACTACAGAGGTAAGCACAGGATACAGAGCTTTCCTAATGAAGCTTAAGATACAACCCTCCCAAAAATGTTTATCATATTTACCCATTATTTACCAATAATAAGGTTGAAAGGATTATTCTGTTTAAATCCTATTTAGTATAAATAATGTTTGTTTTTAAATTTTTTGAATGTATGTATTTTAGACACAGGCACATACACACATACATATAGACAGACACACACATTCTTTCTTTCTACAACCAATCTAAGATTACTTATTTACTTTGAGGGGGAGGGGGACAGGAAGAAACCTAAAATGCAATTTCCCCCAAGATCAAAACAGTCCAATTCAAACATACAATGGATGAGACAGAGACCCGTGTAACGGATTCTAATTTCTGGAAAGAAGTGGTCGATCCATTTACACTTATTGAGACACTAACAATACACTGTGCTGCTAAAAGGTAATAAAGTATATTTTCATTTATGGCTGCTGAACTGGTCTCACTACATAACAGTTACAGATTATCATCTTCTCGCTCAGTATTTAACTCCCAGCCACCCACTGTGCATCATCCACAGGGAGGGAATACCTACCCGTATTTATCTCTTGCTTTCCACCAATGAACATCATTCTTTTCCAATATGATATACTCCTGGCCTCTCTCTAGTCTGAGATCATGTGCTTCTGTCGCTTGGAAATCATACATGGCTACAACTATTTCTTCACCATGTTCTTCTTCGGGCGGAATTGGTGGAGGAGGCCTTCGCTGAGAAATGGAAATGTGAAAGTTTAGTCTTCCATGTGAAACTGGGTGTGAAGTAAAACACTAAGCCACTGCATACTGCCACAGAATAAACTCTACCTAAAATAAGCTGCAGACTCTCCGCCCATGAGTTTGAGGATGTTGATGCTACTGGGCCTCGCATGGGTTTCAGAATACAGGACAAGAGCAAAAACTGTCTTTAAATGTCAAAAGGATTCTTCTCGGTGTCAGGATTAACTTACCAGGGAGAGGCAAGGGTGGAATGTGAGTAGAAGCAGATCAACCATTTAATGGCCTACAATGGGAAAAAGACCTACTTTCGTCAGGTCTCCTGCTTGAAGGAATCTACTTCTTCATGCCTACTATGTGCAAGGTACACTCTAAGTACATAGCTGGCATATTTCTTCTCATTTTTCTTTTTTTTAATTTTAAATTGAAATATATAGTTGGGCTTCCCTGGTAGCTCAGCTGGTAAAGAATTCGCTTGCAATGCAGAAGACCTCAGTTCGACTCCTGGGTCAGGAAGTTCCCTTGGAGAAGGGATAGGCTACCCACCCCAGTATTCTTGCCTGGTGAATCCCCATGGACAGAGAAACCTGGTGGGCTACAGTCCCTGGGGTTGCAAAGAATTGGACATGACTAAGCGACTAAGCACAGCATAGCACACATTTCACTTACAATGCTGCATTCGTTTCTGGTATACAGCGAAGTGATTCAGTATATACTCTTTTTCATATTGTTTTCATTATGGTTTATTATAGGATACTGAATACAGCTCCCTATGCTATAGAGTAGGACCTTGCTGTTTATCCACTTTATATATAATACTTCCTATCTGCTAATCTCAAACTCCTAATTTACCCCCAAACCCCGCCTTTCCTCTTGGGTAACTCTAAGTTTCCTTCCTCTGTGAGTCTGTTTCTGTTTTGCAAATAAGTTCATTTGCATCCTCATTTATTCTTAGTACTAATTCCATAAGCATATATAATTTCCATTTTATAACTAAGGAAACAAAGGCTTAAAGTCACCCACATCAGATTCGTGCTGGATGGGGTCCCTCCCAAGTCCAAAGTATATGTGTTTTCTACCATACTCCACTATTCATAGGTTTATCTTTAAATCACTAGAGTCATTCCTTTGTCATAATACTGTGGTCTCAAGACTGAAATATTCCTCTAAAGTCCCACACTGCTTGAATAATATTCAAAGCCAAAATATAGGCAGAATGCCAGATGATAATTAGGGCCCCCAGTGATGATTTCTGATACATTTAAATAAATATTATTTGAAGCCAAGCCATAATCTATCCATTTCTGATATGATCCATGCAGGAGGCAACATCACAGGACTGAACAAAAACACACTTGGTAAACACATGCTTAAAAAAGTTAGGGGCTTCCCTGGTGGCTCAGACAATAAAAAACTACCTGCAATGTGGGAGACCTGGGTTCGATCCCTGGGTCAGAAAGATCCCCTGGAGAAGGGCATAGCTACTGACTTCAGTGTTCTTGTCTGGAAAATCCCACGGATAGTGGAGCCTAGCAGGCTACAGTCCATGGATCGCAAAAAGTTACACATGAATGAGCGACTATCTCTTTCATCACTTCCAAAAGTTAAAGACCACCTACTTTCTTTACTTCTGGCGCTGGTGTTGGAGGTAGTGCTTTTCTTATACCTAAAAATACAACAACAAGATGGGTTAAAATGCCACCTAACAATGATCGACAGTTTTAAGGAAAAGTAAACATAACAAGAAGTCCACTCTGACTCTCTCACTCTGGTGCATGTTCTTGCAATACTATTTTAGAACAGATTTCTTGAATGGACTGTAAATGCCATAGGGATTGAGGCCATGTGTTATTCATTGTAAGCAAATGGGATTACATCAGAACCAAAAATCTGCTCAGCAAAGGAAAACCATCAACAAAATGAAAAGGCAACCAACAGAAGGGGAGAAAATATTTGCAACCCACATATCTGAGAAGGGGTTAGTATCCAAAATATACAAGGGACTCATACAACTCAATAGTGAAATAATAACTCAGTTAAAAGTGGACAAAGGACCTAAAGAGATTTTTTTTTTTTAAGAAGACATACAAACAGCCAAGAGGTACCTTAAAAGGTGCTCAGCATAACTAATCATTAGGAAAATGCAAATTAAAACCAGGAATAAGATACCAACTCATATGTACTAGGATAGCCATTATAAAACCCACATGTGAAAGTGGGCACCCTTGTCTTCCCGACTTTAGGGGAAATGCTTTCAATTATTCACCATTGATGATAATGTTTGCTCTGGGTTTGTCATATAGCTTTTATTATGTTAAGGTATTTTCCTTCTATTCCTGCTTTCTGGAAAGTTTTTTTTATCATAAATGGATGCTGAATTTTGTCAAAGGCTTTCTCTGCATCTATTGAGATAATCATATGGCTTTTATTTTTCAATTTCTTAATGTGGTGAATTACATTGATTGATTTGCTAATATTGAAGAATCCTTGCATCCCTGGGATAAAGCCCACTTGGCCATGATATATGATCTTTTTAATGTGTTGTTGGATTCTGATTGCTAGAATTTTGTTAAGGATTTTTGGATCTATGTTCATCAGTGATTTGGCCTGTAGTTTTCTTTTTTTGTGACATCTTTGTCAGGTTTTGGTATTAGGGTGATGGTGGCCTCATAGAATGAGTTTGGAAGTTTACCTTCCTCTGCAATTTTCTGGAAGAGTTTGAGTAGGATAGGTGTTAGCTCTTCTCGAAATTTTTGGTAGAATTCAGCTGTGAAGCCATCTGGACCTGGGCTTTTGTTTGCTGGAAGATTTCTGATTACAGTTTCAATTTCCGTGCTTGTGATGGGTCTGTTAAGATTTTCTATTTCTTCCTGGTTCAGTTTTGGAAAGTTGTATTTTTCTAAGAATTTGTCCATTTCTTCCACGTTGTCCAATTTATTGGCATATAATTGCTGATAGTAGTCTCTTATGATTCTTTGTATTTCTGTGTTGTCTGTTGTGATCTCTCCATTTTCATTTCTGATTTTATTGATTTGATTTTTCTCCCTTTGTTTCTTGATGAGTCTGGCTAATGGTTTGTCAATTTTATTTACCTTTTCAAAAAAACAGCTTTTGGCTTTGTTGATTTTTGCTATGGTCTCTTTTGTTTCTTTTGCATTTATTTCTGCCCTAATTTTTAAGATTTCTTTCCTTCTACTAACTCTGGGGTTCTCCATTTCTTAATTGATGTTGTTGTTTATTTGCTAACTTGTGTGCAACTCTTTGTGACCTCATGGGCTTGTAGCCCTCTAGACTTCTCTGTCCATGGGATTTCACTGACAAGAACACTGGAGTGGTTTGCCATTTCATTTTCCAGGGGATTTTCCAGACCTAAGGATCAAGCCCATGTCTCTTGCATTGGCAGGCTGGTTCTTTACAAGTGAGCCACCAGGGAAGCCCCCACTTTATAACAGAATCTCACTATAGCATCTCTCTCTGACCTATTTCAGTTCATTTCAGTTCAGTCACTCGCTCGTGTCCGACTCTTTGAGACCCCTTGAAACACAGCACACCAGGCCTCCCTGTCCATCACTAACTCCTAGATATTACTCAAACTCATGTCCATTGAATCGGTGATGCCATCCAGCCATCTCATCCTCTGTTGTCACCTTCTCCTCCTGCCTTCAATCTTGCCCAGCATCAGAGTCTTTTCCAATGAGTCAATCCTTTGCATCAGGTGGCCAGAGTATTGGAGTTTCACCTTCAGCATCAGTCCTTCCAATGAATATTCAGGGTGGATTTCCTTTAGAATCGACTGGTTGGATCTCCTTGCAGTCCAAGGGACTGACTTTCAAGAGTTTTCTCCAACACCACAGTTCAAAAGCATCACTTCTTCGGCACTCAGCTTTCTTTATAGTCAAACTCTCAACATCCATACATGAATACTGGAAAAAATACCATAGCTTTGACTAGATCTTTGTTGGTAAAGTTTGTTGGACCTTTGTTGGCAAAGTAATGTCTCTGCTTTTTAATGTGTTGTCTAGGTTGGCCATAACTTTTCTTCCAAGGAGCAGGTGTCTTTTAATTTCATGGCTGCAGTCATCATCNATACTGGAAAAAATACCATAGCTTTGACTAGATCTTTGTTGGTAAAGTTTGTTGGACCTTTGTTGGCAAAGTAATGTCTCTGCTTTTTAATGTGTTGTCTAGGTTGGCCATAACTTTTCTTCCAAGGAGCAGGTGTCTTTTAATTTCATGGCTGCAGTCATCATCTGCAGTGATTTTGGAGCCCCCCCAAAATACAGTCTGTCACTGTTTCCACTGTTTCCCCATCTATTTTCCATGAGGTGATGCGACCAGGTACCATCTTATGTTCTGATCTACTTGTGTTCAACTAAATTAAGCACATTTGAATGATATCTACTTAAAGGGTAGAAACCACTAACAGGGCTAATGAACAAAAAAGAAAGAATATATGTGACATGAATTGTACACACCTCCCCTCTTTTAGAATCAGCTGGAATCATTAGAACCAGAACCTTTTGTGTTTCTGGCTTCCTTGGTATTCCTTGGTCTGTTTTTCTTCCTTGGTCTCAGGGAACTGCACCCTCTTGTGGAAGAAGTGTAATGGCTTCTTTTGGATGATGCATTTTCTTTTTTTTGGATGATGCATTTTCTAGGCAGATACGTTCCCAGCTGAATGTTGAGTCTTAAGTCAACCTATTACAGGGCTGGCCATCTTTGAACAGGACTCAGGTATTTAAAAAGAGTTCTCCAGTCCTTGCCTCTATAGTCAGAGCAGAACCAACTTTCATAATTTGTTTTCCCTGAAGGCTGTTGTATCAAAGAACACCCTCCACCTCACTGGCCTCTTTTCTCAGAATCTTCTGCCAAAGCAATGTGTGTGGTGGGGCAGTGTTAATTAATATTGATTCACTAGTTTGACTTTGTCTCCTTTAACTCAGAGAACTGTATACAATAGATGAAAACATTTCTTTGGCTTCTTGGTTTTCCTGGCCAGTATAAAAAGAGCTTTGATTCATAATACATTTGGGCTAAACATATTCACAATCTGATCTTAAACTTCAGTTTTCAAGCAAAAAAAAGAGAACAATACCAATATTCTGACCATATAAATGTTTCACTGTTTTACTTTCTTATTCAAACGCATGAATTGCATATAAAACAAAGGACTTTAAGAAATGCTGTCAATATCCTTAAACTAGTAAAACTACCCCTGGATTGGCAGCCTTTAGAATTATAGGCATCATGAGTAGAAGAAGAAAATGAGCTTCTGGGGTGCCTACCTTGCCTTCCCTCCTTTATTGTAACTGTGATCAACATCCCAGAAGGAGTCAAAGTTAGTTGGCCTTCTCTTCCATCTAATTGCAGAGCCAGGGGTCAGAAATTGCCTTTGTGTAACCAAAATCAGTTGGGCCACTTTGGTTTACTTTCATGGCAACGAGTACATGCTTATAACTCCTTTTAAAGTATTTATTAAGCATTAGCACAATAGTTGTACCCAAATATTACTAATGCCAATCACTGAAAGCAGGTTTAGTATAGTATCATTGCAACCGAAAGTGGGTTCTGGCTGCTCACTACTCAAAAACCAATGAAGAATGGTGGAAAGAAAAGTTTGCTTTTTTTGGATGCCAGCAACTGGGGAGAGAGGAGGGGATGGCAGATTTCTATCAAAGGGCTGGTACCATTCCCCTATTGGCTACTGACTAAATTATTATTATTTTAGCTTATTTGACTGTTTTACTTTGCTTCTGCATTTATTCACTTCTCTGATTAAATTTATTCTTTGATTGAAGTTTTTCTGCAGACGAAAGGCAGGCAGGCAGAGGACATGGTAGGCAAGAGTCATAGCATCCCTCTCCATTTCATCATTATATTCTAGGAAGTTTTATAATTTTAAAAGTGACATATTGGGAGCTAAGTTCCAATTGCATGCATGTGTTTGCAACCATGATAATGCAAAATCATAAAAAATCATTGAAAATATGAAGACTGCTAGTTAAAGGAATGGTATATTGAATAAAAAATATGGAAATATATATTTTTGAATGCTGGTCTTTATTCAGAGTATACTGGTGATTTTTTGGAAAAGGAATTTTTTTCTAGAATAAAAGGGAAAATTTCAAATGCAAACTCAGGTTTCTATGAATACTTTTATCATTAATATATTAATTAACTGAAGCTAAATAATAAGTCACTGCACACCTGTTGAATACCTGCTAAGTGCCATGGACTGATCTCAATATCTTACACATGTTAATTCATTTCACCCTCAGACAGTGGTATGAGTTAAGTACTATTATTATCCTGAGTTTGCAGACAGGAAATTGTGGCATGGAGATTTAAGTGTCTTGTCCAATTGTACACTTGGTAAGTATCACGGGAATTCTTTGAAGACCAGCATTCTGGACTAGAACCTGTTTGCTAACTGCTGTGATGCATGCATTTGCTTCTCTGAGCCTTGAGTCCATCGGAGATACTCTTGCCAGTGTGAGCTGCCAGAAGCCAGGAGCCAAGTGGCAGTGAGTGTACAGGAGCATCAGCTGTCAAGGGGGCTCACAAGCACTGAAGCTTCTGCTCATTTACAGTGCAAGGGAGTAGAAAAGAGAGACAGGATCAGAAACACCACTGTGCAGAATGTTGTAGAGCTGCCAGAGTAAGTTCATATCTACTGAGATCAAAATAGCTCTTCTAACACTGAGTGATGAAAACAAAACTTCTGTTGATGTATCTGTACTGTTTGCTGTCAGAGGATATTCTTAAGTCACTGATGTCTTTGAAGAAGTTTGGGCCCCATCTTGATGGCTCAGAGTGCTGGGTTGTGTTATGGTTTTCATGTTTGTATCTTCCCCAAATCCTTACGTTGAAATTCTAATGCCTATGTATTAGGTGGGGCTCTGGGAGATGTAATGGCCTTGGTATTTGAGGGCCGGGGGGGAGGGGCTCTTTGGAGGTGATTTAGTCCCGAGAGTTGAATACCATCAAGGGAATTAGTGCTTTATGAAATTAAAATGGTACCAGAAAGATTCCTTGCCTACCATCTTGTGAGGCCACACTGATAAATCCATGTCCTGGAAGAAGGCCCTCACCCAACCATTCTGGTAACCTGATCTTGGGCTTCCAGTCTCCAGAACTGAAAAAAATAAGTTAAGTTTTTATTGTTTTATTGTAGTAGCCTAAACAGACTAAGGCAGGGTCCATTGTGAGTCACAAAGTATTTTGAAAGGAATACTATGCCAGATAATTTTGTATTTCTCATTTCTAGACATTATTTAATTAAAGTTCTGATTATCCTCAGGATGATCTGAGTTTCTCCTTATTTAATCCTTCTTCTAATCCCTTTTGACCTTTCTTGATCCTCCAATGATTTCCGGTACTCAGGGCTGGTATTCAGCAGAAATGCACCAGTGTATCTGACAGATAGCATCATTCTCAGGGCCCAGGCCAATCCTGTTGCTATTTATACTGATTATCATCTCATTTATATCACTACCATTGTCCTTGTCTTACCTGCTATGGTTGTCCATCCACAGAGGAATGGATAAAGATGATGTGGTCCATATACACAGTGGGATATTACTCAACCACCAAAAAAGAACAAATAGGGACTTCCCTGTTGCTCCTTGTGGTTAAAACTCCTGGTTTTCACTGCAGGAGGCATGGGTTTGATCCCTGGTTGGAGTACTAAGATCCCACATGCCACATATAGCAGCCGAAAAATAAAAACAAATAAATAAAAATATGCAGAAGTCATTAAACAATTTTTTTAAAGAAAGAATGATTGAAATAATGCCATATGTAGCAACATAGATGGACTTAGAGATTATCATACTAAGTGAAGGCAGTCAGATAGAAGAAGACAAATATCATTACTCCTAATTTTATAAAAATGATACAAATTAACTTATTTACAAAACAGAAACAGACTTACAGATATTGAAAACAAATCTACGGTTATCAAAGGTGAAAGGGTGGCAAGCGAGGAATATATCAGGACTTGGGTTGAATATATACATGCTACTACATATAACCCTGAATAAAGAAATGGTAACCCGCTATAGTATTCTTGCCTGGAGAATTCCATGGACAGAAGAGCCTGGTGGGCTGCAGTCCATGGGGTCACAGAGAGTCAGATACGATTGAATGACTAACCCACAAGCCCATTGATTGTCCCCTGACTTCTCAATAGCCAGAAGTGTGGACTATAAAGAGGATGAAAAGGAACATCAGCTAAGTTTCCTAGTCAATACAGAACTAAAACTCTCATCTTTTCCCCAAATATAAGCATTTGTATTGATGTTAAAAGAAAGATCGTCCCAGGACTGTTATGTTCAATGACCAAGAACCGATTTTAGTGTGAAAATATTTGCCTTTCTCTTTCTCCTGAACAGTCATTGAAGCATGCATCCTTAGTGCTATTCAGAATCTGCACAATCATCAAACATCAATTTCTTCCTTTTAGTGTTAAATAAACAAAGGCCAGAACACTTAAATGAGTCACTCAAGGTCACAGAGATTGTTCATGGAAGAACAGGAATAAAACTCTCAGATAAATGGATGTAAAAACTTTGAGTCACAAATGTCTGAAGAGCTGACATATGTCAGGTTCAGAGTGCTTGATTGGATAATAAGCTAAATTTAATATATTGATATTAAATTAACATGCAGTTTAGCAAATTAACCTTTAATTTTTCACGGCCACCTTATGTGGCGTTTACTATTATTTCTGTTTTACAGATAAGGCAGTGATGCACAGAAAGGTTTAACCTATGTATGTTTTCACAGGTACTGAGCAGCAGGAGTGAGATGAGAGGTTGTTTAATCTATGCATGTTTTCACAGGTACTGGGCAGCAGGAGTGAGATGATACTTTAAGAATTGTAGTTTTATGGGTCTATAGTATTAGCCACTGAACTCAGTCTCTTTCCCTTAAATGTGTACCAGCCATTTTTAATCACAGGTCATCTCTGCTTGCATTCTTTTAAAGAAATGCTCTTACTCTAAGAGATTAAGGTTGCTGGGATGTACTTATGCCTTGGCTAGAAAAAAAAAAAAGTATCTTCAGAAAATATAAGATGTGTGTAGAAAGGAAAAATACTGAACACATTTTTTTGTCCTGCCACAATATGCTTGCCTCAATGATTATGAAATTTGGACACTACTTGTTAAGAGATTATAATTCTCTTGGATAGACTAGATTTATATAGAAGATATGACAGAAAATATTTAGAAGACATAATCATGGAATGGTAACTAAAACAGAACACTTGGCAATGTATTTGATTCAAATATTCAGGAAATATTTACTAAGCAACTATTCTACATTATAGTCTGTTCTCAACACTTTTTTGTAGTGAACAAAATATTGATACTTTCTATTGAGGAAGTTTACATGCTAGTGAGAGAAAACATCCAAACAAAAACAAAAATAAAAATGGTAATAAATAGGCAAAGTTATTGGATAATGTGCTATGTTAAAAATAAAAAGTGGTTATTAGAATTTGGTAGGACTTAAAAAGGAGTTGGTAGTTGGTATATATAGGGAATAAGCTTCCCTGGTGGCTCAGAGTGTAAATTTGCTTAAAAAGCTGAACAAAAAAATTAAGATAGGAATGGAGGTGTTTGCATGTGTTTGCAAATGAAGGTGTCCCTCTTTTAAGAGGGACAACTAAGTGTAAATCTCCTTATGACAGGAGAGCTGCTTGATTTGTTCAGGGTCCAGGAAGAAGCCCAGTGTGGTTGGAATAGTGTGATAAGAGGAGTTGGAAATCAAATTAGAAATGTGGCAAGGGGTTGAATCAGGCAAAGGTCTGTGGGGCTTTTGTTCCAAGAGAAAAGGGGAGTTATGGGAAGGTTTAGAGACAAGCCAATCTGCATTTTCCTCCACTGAATGGTTCACTAGGCCATTCAGATGTTATCTGAAAGAAATCCCTTATGATTATACAGTATAAGTGACAAATAGATTCAAGGGATTCGATCTGATAGACAGAGTGCCTGAGGAACTATGGACAGAAGTTCCTGACATTGTACAGGGAGCAGTGATCAAGACCATCCATAAGAAAACGAAATGCAAAAAGGCAAAACTGTTGTCTGAGGAAACCTTACAAATAGCTGAGAAAAGAAAGGAAGTGAAAGGCAAAGGAGAAAAGGAAAGATATAGCCATTTGAATGCAGAGTTCCAAAGAACAGCAAGGAGAGATAAGAAAGCCTTCCTCAGTGATCAATGGAAAGAAATAGAGGAAAACAATGGGATGGGAAAGACTAGAGATCTCTTCAAGAAAATTAGAGATACCAAGGGAACATTTCATGCAAAGATGGACTCAATAAAGGACAGAAATGGTGTGGACCTTACAGAAGCAGAAGATATTAAGAAGAGGTGGCAAGAATACACAGAAGAACTAAAGAAAAAAAGGTCTTCATGACAAAAATAACCACGATGATGTGATCACTCACCTAGAGCCAGACATCCTGGAAAGCAAAGTCAAGTGGGCCTTAGAAAGTATCACTACAAACAAAGCTGGTGGAAGTGATGGAATACCGGTTGAGCTATTTCAAATCCTAAAGATGATATGTGAAAGTACTGCACTCAATATGCCAGAAAATTAGGAAAACTCAGCAATGGACACAGGACTGGAAAAGTTCAACTTTAATTCCAATCAAGAATTTTCAAACTACCACACAACTGCACTCACATAACACACTAGCAAAGTAATCCTCAAAATTCTCCACAGGCTTCAGCAGTTTGTGAACCCTGAACTTCCAGATGTTTAAGCTAGATTTAGAAAAGGCAGAGAAACCAGAGATCAAATGGCCAACATTCAGTGGATCATCAAAAAAGCAAGAGAATATAGAAAAACATCTTCTTCTGCTTTATTGATTATGCCAAAGCCTTGACTGTGTAGATCACAACTAACTGTGGAAAATTCTTTAAGAGATGGGAATATCAAACCAACTTACCTGCCTCCTAAAAATCTGTATGTAAGTCAAGAAGCAACAGTTAGAACAGGACATGCAACAACAGACTGTTTCCAAATTGGGAAAGGAGTATGTCAAGGCTGTATATTGTCACCCTGCTTATTTAACTTCTATGCAGAGTACATCGTGCAAAGTGCTGGTCTGGATGAAGCAAAAGCTGGATTCAAGATTCCCAGGAGAAATATCAATAACCTCAGATATTCAGGTGACACCACCCTTATGGCAGAAAGTGAAGAAGAACAAAAGATTCTCTTGATGAAAGTGAAAGAGGACAGTGAAAAAGCTGGCTTAAAACTCAACATTCAGAAACAAAGGTCATGGCATCTGGTCCCATCGCTTCATGGCAAACAGACGGGGAAACAAGCGAAATGCTGACAGACTATTTTTGAAGGCATCAAAATCACTGCATATGGTGACTACAGCCATGAAGTGAAAGACACTTGCTCTTTGAAAGAAAAGCTGTGACCAATGTAGACAGCATATTAAAAAGCAGAAACATTACCTTGCTTAGAAAGGTCCATCTAGTCAAAACCATGGTTTTCCAGTAGTCATGTATGGATGTGAGAGTTGGACTATAAAGAAAGCTGAGCACCAAGGAATTGATATTTTGAACTGTGGTGTTGAAGAAGACTCTTGAGAGTCCCATAGATTGCAAAGAGATCCAATCAGTCAATCCTAAAGTAAATCAGTCCTGAATATTCATTGGAAAGACTGATGCTGAAGCTGAAACTCTAATACTTTTGAGCACCAAGGAATTGATATTTTGAACTGTGGTGTTGAAGAAGACTCTTGAGAGTCCCATAGATTGCAAAGAGATCCAATCAGTCAATCCTAAAGTAAATCAGTCCTGAATATTCATTGGAAAGACTGATGCTGAAGCTGAAACTCTAATACTTTGGCTACCTAATGCAAAGAATGGATTCATTAGGAAATACCCTGATACTGGGCAAGATTGAAGGCAGGAGGAGAAGGGGACTACAGAGGATGAGATGGTTGGATGTCATCATCAACTCAATGGACATGAGTTTGAGCAAGTTCCGGGAGTCAGTGATGGACAGAGAAGCCTGGGGTGCTGCAGTCCATGGAGTCGCAAAGAGTTGGATATGACTGAGTGACTAAACTGAAGTGAATATGCATTTTGGAAATGTTATTCTGTTTTGTGTAGTGAGAACATTGCAGCAAAGTAGGGTGGAATCTGAGATAATAGCAAAGAAGTCCCCTGACATAGCAACAATGTCATGAGAGATCATATTAACTTATACAAGGGAAGAGGCAGTAGCAGTAATCATGAAGTCATGAAGTAGCTCAGTCATGTCCAACTCTTTGCGACCCCATGGACTGTAGCCTACCAGGCTCCTCTGTCCATGGGATTTTCCAGGTAATATTCCTGNAGAAGTCCCCTGACATAGCAACAATGTCATGAGAGATCATATTAACTTATACAAGGGAAGAGGCAGTAGCAGTAATCATGAAGTCATGAAGTAGCTCAGTCATGTCCAACTCTTTGCGACCCCATGGACTGTAGCCTACCAGGCTCCTCTGTCCATGGGATTTTCCAGGTAATATTCCTGGAGTGGATTGCCATTTCCTTCTCCAGGGGATCTTTCCGACCCAGGGATCGAACCCGGGTCTCCGCATTGTAGACAGATGCTTTACTGTCTGAGCCACCCAACTTCCTAATATAATTTGACACTGTTGACAGATAAAGATATTCCTGACAAATTAATGTAGGGACTTGGATCCAATTTTGGGGGGCTTGATCAAGTGGGACAATTGATTTTTTATAGATTCAAAGGAAATAAATTTCTAGTGGCACATGACTTGGGGAAAAGATTATTAATTCAGCTTTTATGGATGATTTTGAGATGGACATTAGACTTCCAAGTTAAGATGTCAGGTAAGCTGATGAGATGGGGCAAAGAAAGGTCTAAGCTGGAGATACAAAATTTTGAAGCTCTTTGGTCATGTAAAATTCAGAAGTCCCCCACCTTTTTGGCACCAGGGACCACTTTCGTGGAAGACAGTTTTTCCACAGACCTGTGTGGGGGGTGATCTCAGAATAATTCAAACACATTACAATTATTGTGCACTTTACTTCTAATCTGATGTCACCACTGGTATGACAGGAGGTACAGGTTCATGGCCCAGAGGTTGGGGACCCCTGATATAGAAGGCGTGTGGAAGCCATGCAGTACTGAGGGAATGTGCATTTTTACAAAGCAAGAGAGGATCAAAACTCAGTCCTGTACAATGATGGGAAGTGTTGGAAAGAGGAGAAATCATCAGAAGAACCTAAGAAAGAACAATTGGTGAATTGTAAATGATTTCCAAATTATATGAAGTTCTGAGAAACAAAGACTAATGAGTATTGATGAGGAGGAAATGATCAACAAAATGCAACTCTGCTGATAGATCACATGAAATGAAAACAGAATACTGACCTTTGGATTTAGCAACATTAAGGGGATTGGTGACATTTTCTTAATTTCATAGAGAGATCAATGTGGACTAAGCAGAGAATGGGAGAAGAATTGAAGACAACATAGATAGCAATTCTTGAGGGATTTTACTGTAAAAGAGTATAGTGAAATGAGGCTGTATCTTTTAGGGGGACATTTATCTTTCTATCTATTAAAATATTTAGCTTGGTGTATGTATGAAAATACAGCTATTAATATAATAAATAAAGGGCAAACAGCCAGAGAAGACTTTATAAGAGACAAAAATGAGAATGCCAAAGATTCCTCTTCTAATGTGAGACATTTTTATATGGTTTTGGAATAACTGGGTTACAGTCTAAACATACCTGTGTAATGGAGAGTATTAGATAAAGTTGCAGTCTGTAAAGTTGTGTGTTTGGGGAACCTGCATGCTAATGACTCTGAGAAAATTCACTTGAAAAATACCAGCTGGCCAATCAAACACATCCCTACAGGGTGGCACTATTTTGGTGAATTCATTACAGCCTAACTGTCAAAACTGGATTCATGCTAGTGAAGCTTACCAGGAATCCAAGTTTATTTATTTAAATTAGGCACATTCTCTTCTGACTAATTCTAGAGAAAAGAACATCTTTTGCCTTTCAGTTTCTTCCTTTTTATTAGTTTATCTCCCTGCTCTTTGTATATTTGTCAAGCTCCTCGAAAAGACTTCAATGTAATTATTTTAATGTGTGTTTCCTTAGTTACAGCCAAATCCAATCATACCTCCCTGAGAGCATTCTTAGGTCACTTTGATCAGATTGCAGGTGCATAAAGAGTATCTCAAACCAAGTGATTTAGACAAATGTGGTGATGATTATGCCTATTCTATACTTCAAAACTCCCAAATTAACCTACAGGTTAACTTTTACTACAGCACTGGAGAAACTTTGTGTACTTCATAGTTGCTCATGGATAGTGGTTGGGTTCTTCTTTAAAAGTATGGCCACCTTGAATATTCTTTAGTCAGTGGACAGATAGACATTCAGAAAAGCCAGAGGCCAATAATTCCCATATCGCTGGGCTTCCCTTTCTTATGTCTTTAGCACATATTTAGTCCTGTGACCTCGAGGAAGAAATCTTAAATGACACCTGTTATTTAAGGTGTTATTTATTCCTGACATTCCTCCAAAAAGTAGAATGGTTTATTAATATGATACTGTATCTGATTATCAGCTAGAGATCTGAGAAAAATGAGCCTAGCAAAATAAAGTTCCAAAGAGAATAATTTAAGGTAGATGTGGTACCTTGGACTCCATCATAAGCTCCACAATGCAGTAAAACCAAAGGATCTCTAGCTCATCCATTATTCATTCTTTGCAAATGCCTTCATTCTCAAGGCCACCTCATTGTCATTGGTAGTCACTACAGCTCCAGCATCATGTCTCTGTGAGAGAGACAAGGGCCTAAGAATCCTGCCAACTGAATTCACTCTCCCAGAAGCCCCTCTCAAAACTTTCATTCACACCTCATCAGCCACAAATTGCTTATGCTAAAAAAAACAAGTGGAAACAGGATTTTGTAGCTGGGCACAATGCCATTCCAACAAAACCAGGGTTTCATTACTAAGGAAGAAGAAAAGAATGGATTTGATATAGATTATGAACCTTTATCACAGTTGGACTCAGTTGTAAATGCTCCAGAATGTCATTTTTTTAAGAAGCCTGATAGTCTGTATATTTCAATGACTTAATTTTATTTAAAATGTTATGCCTGAGATTTTACTTTTGCTTAAATGTCCTTGATCGGTTTCTGCCATTTCTATATTTAACTAGATTTTAAGAGCACTGCTGCAAGTATTGATGGCTAACCTTTAGAAACATTGTTTATAAATAAAGTTGATTTTCTTCTTTATTGCTTTGCTGATTATTTTTCCAGACCTATTCTGTTAGTAGTTGTTCCAGTAAACTTATACTGAGCTGTTGGCAAAATAAATCACTTATTTCATATGGAGTTTTCCATATAATGATTTTCATATAATTATGTTAAAGACCACAATTTGGTTGAATTTCTGTGTAACCAATTTTTACAAAGCTCAAATGATTTATATTCAACGATTTTGATTATTAATTTGACCTCCTAGGTTTGATTTTTATAATTATTTTCCAAACATAGGAAGATAAAATTTCTGCTTATATAGTTCTGAAAATGACATTTTGTTTCTAATTTTCCTGCCTTAGATAATCTTGTTTTCATGATATAACAGTAATTCTATGAGAGTGTGATTCTTTTTCCTATTATGTTAAGACCAAATAATAAACATTTATAAAAATATCCATTTCTATGGGAATTTAAAATCAAATTTTAGACCCACTTAGATAAGTAAGTAGTAGTATATACTTCCCTGGATTGAGACAATCCCCCAGAGGAGGGCCTGTCAACCCACTCTAGCATTCTTGACTGGAGAATCCCAAGGACAGAGGAGCCAGGTGGGTTACAGTCCATAGATTTGCAGTCAGACATGATTGAAATGACTGAACACAGCACAGCACAGTATTATGTACTTACTGAATACCTACTGTCTCAGAGCACTAATACTGTTGCTGTTTAGTTGCTAAGTCACATATGACTCTTTTGTGACCCCATGGACTGTAGT
Source organism: Oreotragus oreotragus (assembly GCA_006410675.1). Taxonomy (NCBI): domain Eukaryota; kingdom Metazoa; phylum Chordata; class Mammalia; order Artiodactyla; family Bovidae; genus Oreotragus; species Oreotragus oreotragus. Next base: position 322,793 of record SJYX01022420.1, read on the forward strand.
TGTCAGGCTCCCTTGTCCAGGGGATTTCCCAGGGAAGAATAGTGGAGTGGGTTACTATTTCCTTCTCTAAGGGATTTTCCTGACCCAGAGATTTAATCCACATCTCCTGGTGTCAAGCAGATTCCTTACCACTGAGCCAGGGAAACCCAGTAATACTGTGCAGACACACAGATGTCAATATACTAATAGCCCTGATTCAGTGACAAAACATTTAAGTCAATAAACACAATGCAGTGTGATGAGTACTGTAATTGTTGTAACAGAAGCATCAGCCAAAATATTGGTTCAATGCCAGAAAGACCTCTGTGTTGAAGAGTTAAAGCAATGACTCTCAATATTTAGACTCTCTCAAAATCAACCTCAGAGATGGGAAAAAAAAAAAAAAAAAGCCAGCACCTCACTACTAGAGATCTAGAGCTTTCTTGAATGAGTCTAAATAACAGATAGATGTGGGATAATATTAGATTAAAGAAAGAAAGCTTATTTTTGAGAGTAGAGTAGTTTTCCCAGAAGAGATTTTGTCAGGCAAATAGCAGGTACAATCACCCAAGGGTTTCTGTGAGACGGGAATCCAGGAAAGAGAAGAGCTGATACCAGCAGATTTTAGAAGTGAGCAAGATGAAACGCAGTCCTATATTGTCACAAGAAAAAGTTACATTCTTCAAAAAAAGAGTACTTCTTAAATGGTGTTCATAGGCATTTGCACTCCTCTCCCTGCCCAGATTTCTTGAACAAATAGGTTAAGGAAATGTTGAATTAAAAGCATTGAATGTCTACTCTTCTTGGATATTAAAGATGTATACAACATAAAAATAACCTGAGAAATCTGCAGTAATGAGACCAGTTACTGCCACAATTTCTAAAGTTTTCTTGCACAAGAAAATGTTGTCCTTTTCCCCTAAACCCAGTTTTGGATTTCAACTGATATTCCATGAAACACAATAAGTAAGGCACTATTTTAGGCAATGATGAGGGCATTAAATATGGCATCAAACCCAGGTTCAGTTCAGTTCAATCGCTCAGTTGTGTCTGACTCTGTGACCCCATGGACCACAGCATGCCAGGCCTCCCTGTCCATCACCAGCTCCTGGAGTTTACTCAAACTCATGTCCATTGAANATGATGAGGGCATTAAATATGGCATCAAACCCAGGTTCAGTTCAGTTCAATCGCTCAGTTGTGTCTGACTCTGTGACCCCATGGACCACAGCATGCCAGGCCTCCCTGTCCATCACCAGCTCCTGGAGTTTACTCAAACTCATGTCCATTGAATCAGTGATGCCATCCAACCATCTCATTCTCTGTTGTCCTCCTTTTCTCCTGCCTTCAATCTTTCCCAGCATCAGGGCCTTTTCAAATGAGTCAGCTCTTCACATCGAATGGCCAGAGTATTGGAGTTTCAGCTTCAATATCAGTCCTTTCAACGAAAGTCCTTCAAATCCAGGTACATTGTGTATTTTGAAAATCAAATTTAAAATTAATTTGTTTATTTTAATTGGAGTATAATTGCTTTGCAATATTGTGGTGATTTTTGCCATACATTGACATGAATCAGGTATGTGTCCCTAATGGTTGTATTAAGTTGGGAACTTGGCAAGGCTAGAGGCTGGAAACCAGATGACTGCCCAGTCCCAAAAAGGGACAGTAATCATTGAGCAAGGCAATGCTAGTGGGAGAAAATCAGAAAGACTAGATTTGAGAGATATTTTTAAAAATAATATATGAAGATTTATGGGTAATAGAGAGGAATTATTTGTGTACAGGTAATAAAGTCCAGATTAATATAGGAAAAAACAGGAAATGTTTATATGGGGTACTTGCAAATCCACATGAGATAACCAAAGCCATGTGAAAGATACTTTATTTAGGCATGGAGAAAAACAAATGCCTGTTAGGAGTTTCCCAAGTCTCCTGACATGAAACAGTGAAAATGCAAAGTAAATATTTTAGCTTGCAACAAAATTATTACCCTTATAAAAGCATTTGATTGTAATATAATTTAGCGAGAAAAGTGCAATTTTTGACACAGTGTGTTTTATAAACATCTCGGGAACATATGTATCTTGTCAGTGGGTGGTACACCAGGATGAGATCTAGAAAAATCCTCTAGACTGTCAGACTGAAGGAGGAAGATGTGGCAGAAATGTGATCTGAGAACTAGCATGATGATGATACGCTGGAATCCAGGAGACAGTGCTTCTGCGGCAGGTGTGGTGGAGAGAAGAGAAGCTAGTCCTTATTGGTTCTATTTTTAACACCTTCACAGAGGGTGTTTACACTAAACCTGAAGTATTTGAAGGACAATGGATTCATAAATCTTAAAAAAGTTATTTTTTCCCTTTTATTTATTTATATTTTTTGAACATTGAATTCTCTCAATCATGGTGCCATTCAAATGTTTCTCATCCATTTCGATGACAGTTACATGTTTCTGCCACACTGATGAACTTAGTGGGGATTAGTGATTACCATTAAAAATACAGTGCTTTTGGATTTTGATAAAGAACATAATGAAGTAAAATGAACTATATAGATGCGGTGAGTATGCCTTTGAGCTATTCCATATGTATTACATACAGATTCCAAGAGTATTTATATGACACAGCTGACATAAGAAGATCAAATCGAGATTTAAAATCTCCAGATACTGCAGAATATTTTAAAACTTATACTAAAGCAAACTTCAGATTATATCTACCCTAAAAATTTAAGTACAGAATGTCCAACTTCAATTCAGTTCAGTTCAGTTCAGTCGCTCAGTCGTGTCCGACTCTTTGCGACCCCATGAATTGCAGCACGCCAGGCCTCCCTGTCCATCACCATCTCCCGGAGTTCACTCAGACTCATGTCCATCGAGTCCATGATGCCGTCCCCTTCTCCTCCCGCCCCCAACCCTTCCCAGCATCAGAGTCTTTTCCAATGAGTCAACTCTTCGCATGAGGTGGCCAAAGTACTGGAGTTTCAGCTTTAGCATCATTCCTTCCAAAGAAATCCCAGGGTTGATCTCCTTCAGAATGGACTGGTTGGAAATTACATGTAAACAAAACTGAGTGAGTGCTCAAACTAATGGCATAAACATTGGATAGGGATGAATGTTCTCAAATTAGCTTATCTACAAGACAGAAACAGACTCACAGACACAGAGAACAGGCTGATGGTTGCCAAGAAGGAGGGGACATGTGGGAAGGATGGATTGGGAGTCAGGATTAGCAGATGCAAACTATTGAGTATGAAATGGATAAATAACAAGGTCTTATTCTATAGTACAGGGAACGATATTCAACATCTTGTGATAAAGTATAATGGAAAAAAAATGAAAATGATTATATGTGTATGTATACCTGAATCTCTGAATGGCAGAAATTAGCAAAATATAAATCAACTATACTTCAATAAAATAAATTATGTAAAAAAAATTTGTGCTATCAAATGAAGATGTCTGGCTGTCTGACAAAGTTGTGACCATGTGTAGCAATGAGTACAAAATCCCAGTGTTCTCTTCCATGAATTTCTGTTGATCATGAAGAAGAGCAAACAGTTCTTCTCTAAAGAATGTAGTTCCATTGCTTCTCATTTTGACTCTCTTTATGCCTGAATGTTTTAAACTAATTTTCAGGCCTTTTGTAAAGCTGATCTAAGAGAAGTTTATAGAAGACAGCTAAAAATCCTGATCTCAACTTGTTTGTTTTGGTTAAAATATTTGATATTGCATGATCAATTTGTTTCTTTCCAACTAAAATTAATGTTGGCTTCAGAGTTTTTCACCATCATAAATACAATATAAAATAACAGCTAAGGATAAAATTTATCTAGTCTGAGGGCAATGTGTTTCTAACTTTCATCTATCCTCATGAAGTCCTTATGAGTAATGGCATAAACCATGCTTTCCTTAAAAAAAAAAAATAAATAAAACCACTGTCATCTATAAATAGATTCCATGTACCAATTACAAAGTCAGCTATTATATACAAATATTATGTTATATTTTTCTGACCAATTGATTATCCAAGAATAAAGTAGTATCTATTGGTAAGAAAACATTTAGATTGATTTAGTTTATGATGAGGAATTAGGCTGCCCCAAACCCTAAAATTGCTATTATTAATTTAATAATTATACTTAAGAGCTTTAGTTAAATCTGTTTGAATGAACAGTTATACTTGACTTTAACAAAATAGCATTTGGATTTCTGCCATGTCCTGTTCTTGTCAGTTTCCCAGTCTATAGCATTTAAGTGTATTGCTTTTATTTGAGATTGAGGAAAATCTATAAGATAGGTATTGGAGAGTTGGACTGTGAAGAAAGCTGAGCACCAAAGAATTGCTGCTTTTGAACTGTGATTTTGGAGAATACTCTTGAGAGTCTCTTGGACTGCAAGGAGATCCAACCAGTCCATCCAAAAGGAAATAAGTCCTGGGTGTTCATTGGAAGGACTGAGATTGAAGCTGAAACTCCAATACTTTGGCCACCTGATGCAGAGAGCTGACTCATTTGAAAAGACCCTGATGCTGGGAAAGATTGAGGGCAGGAGGAGAAGGGGAGGACAGAGGATGAGATGGTTGGATGGAATCACTAACTCAATGGACATGAGTTTGGGAAACTCCAGCAGTTGATGATGGGCAGAGAAGTCTGGCATGCTGCAGTCCATGGGTCACAAACAGACAGACATGACTGAGTGACTGAACTGAACTGAACAGTGGTGGGAACTTGACCAGAGTAGGGTGAACACACTCTACCTAACAAGCAGCTAGAGAAATAATAATATGCTGTTCAAACAAGTTGCCCAGGTTTGAGCATGATTGAAAGGTCATGATAGAATTGTTATTAGGGTTTAGAAGGATCTGGTTTTATATCAATAGTCCTAGCTGCCTACCAGTTTCCCACAGAGCCTTCTGCCGAGTACAGTCTGTAGTGTGCATGAGGGAGTGTTAATATATTCTGTTGTACTTTGCGGTCTCAATGTTCATCAGATAATGACATTCAATGTGGTGTACAAAAGAGTGGCCTCCTATACAGATGTCTACATCCTAATTCAAAGAGCATTTTTTTATTAGTTAGTAGTATTCATTCCAATCCCAAAGAAAGGCAATGCTCAAAAAAGAATGCTCAAAATACTGCACAATTGCACTTATCTCACACACTAGTAAAGTAATGCTCAAAATTCTCCAAGCCAGGCTTCAGTAATACATGAACCATGAAATTCCAGATGTTCAAGCTGGTGTTAGAAAATGCAAGGGAACCAGAGATCAAATGGCCAACATCCTCTGGATCATGGAAAAAGCAAGAGAGTTCCAGAAAATAATCTATTTCTGCTTTATTGACTGTGCCAAAGCCTTTGACTGTGTGGATCACAATAAAATGTGGAAAATTCTGAAAGAGATGGGAATACCAGACCACCTGACCTGCCTCTTGAGAAATCTGTATGCAGATCAGGAAGCAACAGCTAGAACTGGACATGGAACAACAGACTGATTCCAAATAAGAAAAGGAATACGTCAAGGCTGTATATTGTCACCCTATCTATTTAACTTATATGCAGAGTACATCATGGGAAATGCTGGGCTGGATGAAGCACAAACTAGAATCAAGATTAACGAGAGAAATATCAATAACCTCAGATATGCAGATGGCACCACACTTATGGCAGAAAGTGAAGAGGAACTAAAGAGCCTCTTGATGAAAGTGAAAGAGGAGAGTGAAAAAGTTGGCCTAAAGCTCAACATTCAGAAACTAAGATCATGGCATCTGGTCCCATCACTTCATGGGAATTAGATGGGGAAACAGTGGAAACAGTGTCAGGCTTTATTTTTACAGGGCTCCAAAATCACTGCAGATGGTGATTGCAGCCATGAAATTAAAAGATGCTTACTCTTTGTAAGGAAAGTTATGACCAACCTAGATAGCCTATTGAAAAGCAGAGACATTACTTTGTCAACAAAGGTCCGTCTAGTCAAGGCTATGGTTTTTCCAGTGGTCATGCATGGATGTGAGAGTTGGGCTATGAAGAAGGCTAAGTGCTGAAGAACTGACGCTTTTGAACTGTGGTATTTGAGAAGACTCTTGAGAGTCCCTTGGACTGCAAGGAGATCCAACCAGTCCATTGTAAAGGTAATCAGTCCTGGGTGTTCTTTGGAAGGACTGATGCTAAAGCTGAAATTCCAATACTATGGCAACCTCATGTGAAGAGTTGACTCATTGGAAAAGACTCTGATGCTGGGAGGGATTGGGGACAGGAGGAGAAGGGGATGAAGAGGATGAGATGGCTGGATGGCATCACCGACTCGGTGGACATGAGTTCAAGTGAACTCTGGGAGTTGGTGATGGACAGGGAGTCCTGGTGTGCTGTTATTCATGGGGTTGCAAAGAGTCGGACACAACTGAGTGACTGAACTGAACTGATTTTTACCATCTAATCAAAAAACCTGGTAATATATTAGCCTGTGGCATAATGGGATTAATGTTTCTAACCATTTTACTTTAATGTATGTAGAGATCCTGGATGATCTGGGTGGACCCAATATAGACACAAAGATCTTAAAAGTAGAAAAGAAAACTGGGAGAGAGAAGCAGAGAAAGAGAGAGAGAAACATGAGAGTGACTTGGCTTTGGAGCTGGGAAGGGGTTATGAGCCAGACATGGAAATTGGTGGCCCAGAAAAAATAAAGAAAACCGTTCCTACTCCAAGGATACATAAAAGGGCACAGTTATGCTATGACTTCATTTGAGCCTGGTGAAACTTATGTTGATATTCTGATCTTGAGCATAGTAATATGATAAATTTTCATTAAGACACTAAACTTGTGGTAATTCAGTATGGCAGCAAGGAGAAATGAGTATATATTTTGGTGTCTGCTCTTGATGTTAGCCAAAAGTCTGATAAGCAATGTACTTTGGTGTCTGAAAGTGAGCTGTAATAAATACTTAAAGTGTGGAAGTGAGTTTGTAATTGGTCAATGGACAGAAGCTAGAAAAATATTGAAGAAGCACAACAACAAAATCTCAGATTGCCTTAAATTTACTGTTAATATAAATATGGATAACAATGTCTCTGCTAGGGAGGACTCAGATGAAAAGACTCCGCTAGATAAAACATTTGTTGCTTTACAGAATGTTTAAGTTGTCTTGTTGACTATTGGTAAACAATGTCAAAGGTGCTGCTGGAGAAGGCTCAAAAGGAATTGAGAGGTCGTTATTGGAAATTGGAGAAATAGACATCTGTTATCTAGTGGCTGAATCTTAGCAATATTATATCCTGCAGTTATATGGAATGTTGAATTTATGAGTGATAAAACTGAACATTATCTGACAAGATATGTAAGTGAAGGATTAAAATATATCTTAGTTTCCTTTTTAGTTTGTTCTTTTCTAATTTATTTTTTTTCTTTTTAAAAAATTAATTAATTAATTAATTTTTATTTTACTTTACAATATTGTATTGGTTTTGCCATACATTGAAATGAATCCACCACGGGTGTACATGAGTTCCCAATCTTGAACCCCCCTCCCACCTCCCACCCCATATCATCTCTCTGGGTCATCCCAGTGCACCAGCCCCAAGCATCCTGTATCCCGTATCGGACATTGACTGGTGCTTTGTTTCTTACATGATAGTATACATGTATCAATGCCATTCTCCCAAATCATCCCACCCTCTCCCTCTCCCTCAGAGTTCAAAAGTCTGTTCTATACCTCTGTGTCTCTTTTGTAGATGTGTATAAGAGACAGTCTTTGGGTTGCNTGAATACCCAAGAATTGATGCTTTTGAATTTGTGGTGTTAGAGAAGACTCCTGAGAGTCCCTTGGATTGCAAGAAGATCAAACTAGTCAGTCCTAAAGGAAATCCGTCCTGAATATTCATTGGAAGGACCTATGCTGAAGCTAAAGCTCCTATACTTTGGCCACCTGATGTGAAGAACTGACTCACTGGAAAAGATCCTGATGCTGGGAAAGATTGAAGGCAGGAGGAGAAGGGGACAACAGATTAGGGGTTGGTTGGATGGCATCACCAACTGGATGGACATGAGTTTGAGCAAGCTCCAGGAGTTGGTGATAGACAGGGACGCCTGGCATGCTGCAGTCCACGAAGTCGCAAAGAGTCCGACACAATTGAGCAACTGAACTGAACTGTGTGTGTATATATATATACACATACATACATACATATATACATACATAATATAAAACAGGAAAAAAGACAAAGTCTAAGGATCTAGTGTATAACATGGCAACTATAGCTGATAGCTTTGTAATGTAAATTGAAGTTTTCTAAGAAAATAGAACTTAAATGTTTTCATATACACACACACACACAAAGGTAAACATACAAGGTTTTAATTAGCTCAATGAGAAGAACCTTTTCCAATGGATAAGTATATCCAATCACCTCACTGTAAATTTTAAAGATGTTGCAATTTTGTTAATTATACCTCAGTAACACTGGGGGGAAAGGGGAGAAAAAGTGCTGATAGTCCTTCCTTAGGTTCACACTTACCCTTACAAAATATACCTACCCTGAAAGTTTGAAGGCCATATTTAACCAACAGCAAAATCAAAAACATGTCACTTTCTCCCTTTACCAATAATATGTACATCCTGAGCACAATATAGTTATAGAATAAAATGAATACTTACTACTTTCAAAAAGATTATATTTTTCACATCCAGGGGCTAGTTTTTCAGTTTGTCTGCAACACTGATAACTTCCATCTGCCCAAAATTTAGGATGATACTTAATCATAATATTATTGTTGTTCTTTATTTCTGTAATTCAAAGATACATTAAACGATCAGTGAAATAAAGCAGAGATGACAGAAAGTTTCCTTGAATAACACTGTTGATCACTCTTTCCCAAATTCATTGTTACTGTTTAGACACTAAGTCGTGTCTGACTCTTTTGTGACCCCATGGACTGTTTATTATGAGGAAATCCTCATAACATAAAATTAAACATTCAGAAGATGCATACAGTTCTCTTTTGCCTCCTTTTTTTTTTCGTGAGGCACCCTTGTGCTAACAAGGTGAAGCAACCTCTGCTACACTGTGATGGATAAACACAAAAGTCAGCCCATCACCATTTTGTTCTTCAGAGAAAGCAATGAGGATTATGCAGGATAAATTACAAATGAACATTCTTCATGTACAAGTCAATTTCTCCACATCAAATGTTGACTACACAATTTCTTGGAAAATACTAAATCCTGCTATCATAAAAGGCCAGTGCTTAGTCACCTCCAAATGTATTATATATTAACAAAAGCTTGTTTTTCTTAAAAACTATGTATAAGCCACTAGAAGGAAGCAGATTATAAAAAAAGGAAGTTATCTTCGATGTGTGTCACTTACAGGAAAAGAATGACCTTGGAGAAGCACTTATTGTAGATTAAAAGATTGTAAATGTAAGATAGTTCTGTCCTAGTGATAAGAATCTTATATTTTGAAATTATGTACAGATTAATATTTCACGATATGAGTTTACCTTCTTTTAACTTCTTTACCCACCGGTCCCTGCTTTGTGCACTAGGTGCAAAAATGTAAAGTGTGTTAGCATCATGCACAACCTGAAATAAAACAAAAAATGGAACAGGTGAGAAATAGCGCTCCTACTAGCACAGAGCCCTTGCTACCATCAGTTCAGTTCAGTTCAGTCACTCAGTCGTGTCCGACTCTTTGCGACCCCATGAATCGCAGCACACCAGGCCTCCCTGTCCATCACCAACTCCCGGAGTTCCCTCACGTCCATCCGGTTGGTGATGCTATCCAGCCATCTTATCCTCTGTTGTCCCTTTCTCCTCCTGCCCTCAATCCCTTCCAGCATCAGAGTCTTTTCCAATGAGTCAACTTTTCTCATGAGGTGGCCAAAGTACTGGAGTTTCAGCTTCAGCATCAGTCCTTCCAAAGAACACCCAGGACTGATCTCCTTTAGCATGGACTGGTTGGATCTCCTTGCAGTCCAAGGGACTCTCAAGAGTCTTCTCCAATACCACAGTTCAAAAGCATCAATTCTTCGGCGCTCAGCATTCTTCACAGTCCAACTCTCATCCATACATGACTACTAATAGGAACCAATAAAAGACTCAGAAATTCTTTAAGCAAAAGTCAATTGCTTTCCAAAGAACCAATTTCAATTTCTAATTCTTTTCCAAAGAACCTAGATTCCCTTCTTACAAAAGCAAA
>SJYX01022420.1:335175-348305 GCA_006410675.1 Oreotragus oreotragus
CATGCAGTTTACTATATATCAATTATAGCATGCAGTTTACTATATATCAATTATAGCATGCAGTTTACTATATATCAATTATAGCATGCAGTTTACTATATATCAATTATAGCATGCAGTTTACTATATATCAATTATAGCATGCAGTTTACTATATATCAATTATAGCATGCAGTTTACTATATATCAATTATAGCATGCAGTTTACTATATATCAATTATAGCATGCAGTTTACTATATATCAATTATAGCATGCAGTTTACTATATATCAATTATAGCATGCAGTTTACTATATATCAATTATAGCATGCAGTTTACTATATATCAATTATAGCATGCAGTTTACTATATATCAATTATAGCATGCAGTTTACTATATATCAATTATAGCATGCAGTTTACTATATATCAATTATAGCATGCAGTTTACTATATATCAATTATAGCATGCAGTTTACTATATATCAATTATAGCATGCAGTTTACTATATATCAATTATAGCATGCAGTTTACTATATATCAATTATAGCATGCAGTTTACTATATATCAATTATAGCATGCAGTTTACTATATATCAATTATAGCATGCAGTTTACTATATATCAATTATAGCATGCAGTTTACTATATATCAATTATAGCATGCAGTTTACTATATATCAATTATAGCATGCAGTTTACTATATATCAATTATAGCATGCAGTTTACTATATATCAATTATAGCATGCAGTTTACTATATATCAATTATAGCATGCAGTTTACTATATATCAATTATAGCATGCAGTTTACTATATATCAATTATAGCATGCAGTTTACTATATATCAATTATAGCATGCAGTTTACTATATATCAATTATAGCATGCAGTTTACTATATATCAATTATAGCATGCAGTTTACTATATATCAATTATAGCATGCAGTTTACTATATATCAATTATAGCATGCAGTTTACTATATATCAATTATAGCATGCAGTTTACTATATATCAATTATAGCATGCAGTTTACTATATATCAATTATAGCATGCAGTTTACTATATATCAATTATAGCATGCAGTTTACTATATATCAATTATAGCATGCAGTTTACTATATATCAATTATAGCATGCAGTTTACTATATATCAATTATAGCATGCAGTTTACTATATATCAATTATAGCATGCAGTTTACTATATATCAATTATAGCATGCAGTTTACTATATATCAATTATAGCATGCAGTTTACTATATATCAATTATAGCATGCAGTTTACTATATATCAATTATAGCATGCAGTTTACTATATATCAATTATAGCATGCAGTTTACTATATATCAATTATAGCATGCAGTTTACTATATATCAATTATAGCATGCAGTTTACTATATATCAATTATAGCATGCAGTTTACTATATATCAATTATAGCATGCAGTTTACTATATATCAATTATAGCATGCAGTTTACTATATATCAATTATAGCATGCAGTTTACTATATATCAATTATAGCATGCAGTTTACTATATATCAATTATAGCATGCAGTTTACTATATATCAATTATAGCATGCAGTTTACTATATATCAATTATAGCATGCAGTTTACTATATATCAATTATAGCATGCAGTTTACTATATATCAATTATAGCATGCAGTTTACTATATATCAATTACAACCTCAACAAAGCTGAAAAAAAAATATATGGCCCCTGCCTTCAGAGACCTTGACATCTGGGAACATTTAGAAAGTAAGAAATTCTTTGCTAATAATTTACTGTTCTAAATCACAGACTTCAAATAGCTCACGCAGCTCAATATCAAACAACTTGGGGCTTCCTTTGAAGGTCCAGCACTTCAGACTTTACCTTCCAGTGCAGAGGGCGTGGGATGGACCCTCAGTCAGGGAAGTAATATCCCACATGCCTTGAGGTAAAAAAACTAAAACAATGGCAGCTATATTAACAGATTTAAAAAGACTTTAAACATGGTTCACAGAAAAAGAAACTCTTTAAAAAAAAAAAACAACTTTCTTATCCATTCATCCGCTGATGGACATCTAGGTTGTTTCCATGTCCTGGCTATTATAAACAGTGCTGCAATGAACATTGGGGTACATGTGTCTCTTTGAATCAGTTCTAATAAGATGGATGAAACTGGAACCAATTATACAGAGTGAAGTAAGCCAGAAAGAAAAACACCAATACAGTATACTAACACATATATATGGAATTTAGAAAGATGGTAATGAGGACCCTGTATGCAAGACAGCAAAAGAGATACAGATGTGTAGAGCGGACATATGGACTCTGAGGGAGAAGGAGAGGGAGANTGTCTCTTATACACATCTAGATGTGTATAAGAGACAGGAAATATGTATACTATCATGTAAGAAATGAATTGCCAGTCTATGTTCAATGCAGGATGCAGGATGCTTGGGGCTGGTGTATGGGGATGATCTGGAGGGATGATGTGGGGTGGGAGGTGGGAGGGGGGTTCATGTTTGGGAGTTTGTGTAAAAAAATAAATAAATACAAAAAATAAAATAAAATAAAAATTTTAAAAATCCCCACTTCTTCCTTAGATCGACTGATTAGTTTTTTGTCAATAATCCCTTCTCATTCATTTTAATCAAATAAATGTGATCTAATAACAATGGGAACACCATAGAACAGTTCAGTTCAGTCACCCAGTCACGTCCAACTCTTTGCAATGCCATGGATCACAGGACACCAGGCTTCCCTGTCCATTGCCAACTCAGCGAATTTACTCAAATGCATGTCCATTGAGTCAGTGATGCCATTCAACCATCTCATCCTGTCGTCCCCTTCTCCTCCTGTCTTCAGTCTTTCCCAGCATCGGGGTCTTTTCCAAGGAGTCAGTTCTTTGCATCAGGTGGACAAGGGATTGGAGTTTCAGCTTCAGCATCAGTCCTTCCAATAAAATATTCAGGACGGATTTCCTTTAGGATGGACTGGTTGGATCTCCTCTCATAGAACAAGTATAGCTATATTCTACTCAGTGATTAATTCATACAACTAGCACTTTGCTAGGACTACATGAGATACAGAAATGAATCTAAGAAATACCTTATTACAAGACAGAAAATGAGATGGAATAAAGAGGTACAGATAAAGCACTGAGAGAGAGGGCTCTGGGGATGTATGCTGCCTCATTTGGCCCATGATTTTCATACCTGTGTCGACCTTGAAAAGATACAATGTGAGAGCTGCAAGTTTTATTTAGGGCAAAGTGAGGACTGCAGCCCAAGAGTCAGCACGTCAGACAGCTCTGAGAAACTGCTCCAAAGGGGCAAGGGGGATGGTCAATGTATATGTGATTTTTTCTGAAGGGAGGGTACATGCAATCAAGCACATATTTTGCCAGAAGGTTTCTGCTAGGCTCGTTAAGCAGTCATCATTATGAAGGATTTTAGTGCTTTTCCAGATATGAGGAGATACAAGAACTGTGCTCATACAATAAGCTCCTGAAAATATCTATCAGAAGACCTGTCCTGCCAGTTTTTCCTAAAACACAGAGTGCTTCATTTCCACTCTATACCCTGAACTTCTTTCAGGGGGTACTGAAGGTCAGCAGCTGCAGCAGCATCTTGTAGAGGTAAATGGCAAGTGCCCATGGCAAGTGCCAATTTGTAGCTAACACCTGTGATATTGCGATTTATAACAACAAATATATACTTGGTCTCTGTTCTGGTTCCTGGCACAGAGATCCTAGAAACCCCTTGGAATTTCCTGCGCTGAGAAAAGGGGTATTTTTTATTATGCTAATGAGGTGACAATCTGGGAGAAGGTGGGGGAGGGTGCTGGCCGCCAGTGAAGCCAACCCTGTGATCATAGTATTGGAACTTTCAGTCCCACTTCTCGGAGGTAGAGAGCTCCGAGAAGGACAGAGGAGCTGTGACTGAGTTCATTCATCAATGGCCAATGATGTAATCAATTGTGCCTAAGTAATGGAGCCCCTATAAAAACCCAAAAAGGAGAGGGTTCTGAGAGCCATCTAGTTGGTAAACATGAGGAGATGTCCACAGACAGATTAATGAATAAAAACAATTGCTTTATACACACACACACACACACACACACAAACACATATATATACATATACACAGTGGAACATTATGCAGCTTTAAAAAAGAAAAACCCTGTCACTTGCCTCAACATGGATAAATCTGGAGGGCATCATGATAAGTGAAATAAACCAGACCAGAAAGATACACACTGCATGATCACAGATGTGGAATCTTAAACACACTCATAGGAACAGCAAGAGTGGCTGACAGGGGCAGGTAGGAGGAGCACTGGGAGATGCTGGTCAAAGGGTACAAAGCTGAAGTTATGCAAGATGAATGAGTTCTGGAGATCTAACGTGCAGCATGGGGATAGCAGTTAACAACACTACATGCTTGAAATTTGCTAAGAAGGTAGATAAGTGTCTCACCACTGGAGAAAAAAAAAGGGATGGGGGAAGGAAAGAAAATGGTAACTACATGAAATGATGGATACGTTAACTGGCTTGATTGTAGCAATCATCTCATAATGTTGAAATATATCAAAACATCAAATCTATACCTTACATGTATATGATTCTTATGGGTCAATTATATTAATACTTCAACAAAGCTGCAAGAAATCAATCAACAAAGCAATGACAGGAAACTTTTAACATGAAATAGTAAACATGACTAAAAGCCCAGAAATTCACTGTCGAAAAAATATGCCAGCTCACCTGAAATGGGTATTTATTTTGACAGGGAATGACACCATCATCGTTCTTCACTATTTCCACACACTTGATTTTTGACACATCAATAAATCCCTTTCTGTACTTTTTCTGTTAAAAAAAGAGAACCATTTCAATCATAAGTTAAAGGGAAAATGTTATTAACAGCAATCTTTGTTTTAAAAATCACTGATTCAAAACATTACAATTTCCTTCATAATTATCTAAATCATGCCTCCCTGTATGGCTAAAATTATTCAAAATACTAACACTGTGAGGGTTATAATCAAAATAATTAAGTCTTTTAATTTTCAAGGCTGAAATTGCTCTGTCCTTGCCCTCTAGGGCAAGGTCTAGAACTGAGAAAGAGACTCCCTTTTATTGCTGTCTTCTTCACAGACACACACCTTAACTTCCAGATGACAGCCAGCTCTCATAACCCAAAAAAGAAAGCATCAGAGACAAACCAGGCAAAAATCCATGCACTCGATCACAGATGCAAACTCCAGCCAGAGACATCTTCCACTCCGGCACACAGAACTCAGGAGGATGTGAGGATGCATGCTCATGCAAAACCTCCACTCAGAGTCTATGTTTGAATTTTCTTTTCTTTTTTTTCCTTCCCTATTGCCCACCCTCCCTGCTCACTGCAAATCTCCCTACAGCAAGTAACTAATGACATACCAGGACTTCTCCCTCCAAAACATTAACATCCAT
The DNA here is from genome assembly GCA_006410675.1 of Oreotragus oreotragus. Taxonomy (NCBI): domain Eukaryota; kingdom Metazoa; phylum Chordata; class Mammalia; order Artiodactyla; family Bovidae; genus Oreotragus; species Oreotragus oreotragus. The sequence continues at coordinate 340,634 of SJYX01022420.1, forward strand.
GAGCATAATGATCTCACATGTGAGAATTTATCCCAGGGAAAAAAATCCAGAAGAATACAAAGTAGTATGTGCAAAGACAATTTGGCATAGTGTATTCCTTAAAAATGATTTCAAGCACAATGTAGAAATAAAAAACGTTTACTGAATAATATTAACTGATACATCCCATACAAAAAGCTGCACAAAGACTAAGATTACTTTAGAAAAAGAGAATGTACGGGGTCATATGACAAAAAATAGAAGAAATGAAGATGAAGAACACTGTAGTATCTGGGGTGACCCAGGCATGCCCTGGCCCTGTTCATTCAAAACTGCTTCATCTAATACTTTGAAACTCCCCTCTGGCCACAACCTTTGGAGTCCCTACCCTGCTCCTTATAAGCAGCTCTGTGTTTTAACTACCACCACCCTTAGACCAGACCACCCTCCCAGACTATCAGCTCCCATTTGTTGTCTGGCCGTCATTTTACCAGTGCATCCATCCTCCTTGTCTCCCTCCCTCCCTCCACCCCGCCTCTCTCTCCCTCTCCTCAACCCACTCCCACACAGGAATCCCCATCCCCCACTGACATTTCTGTCCACACCTTCTTCTGCTCCTGCATGCCTGGCAGCAGCGGGTCACAAAACAAGCCTGCCTGTCCTCTCATACTTAGCCAGGCCTTCACAGGTCTCATCTATCTCCAGTGGAGAGAAGCTGGTGGCCTCCACGGAGACCACCAGCCTCATAAACGCTAGAGCTGCAAACCCCACCAATTCCCCTCATCCCAGTGGACCATCCCTGTCACTACCTCATGGAGAAGAGAGAAGCCGTCCCTCAAGCACATCCCTGACTTCTTACTTTTGCAGGCCTAAAACACCTTAAGATTCACCCTTCTTTTTCTTCTCTTTCATCCTGTCTCTATGAGAAGGTTAAAAGGACACAACAGCTAAGGACACAATAACTGGCACTTAACAGACCTCATTTCTTTCTATGCTCACCAACTTCTCACTTTACAGATGAGGAAACTGCACCTCAGACAGGTTAAACACAGCACCCAAGGACCCCAAACAGCTCCTAAAGCTCCCTCCACCCTGGATGCCCCAGTTGTAAACAGGTGACAAAATTAATGGAGCCAAGTCCTCGACGGGGCAACATGGACTCTGAGCATGGACTGAGCTTCCGCCCCAAGAGCCAGAGGACAGCTCTTTACGGCCATACTCTTCTGAGGCCTCTGCTTCTCCTGGCTACAGGCCAGCGGTCCCCCACCTTTTTGGCACCAGGGACCACTTTCATGGAAGACAATTTTTCCATGGACCATGGGGTTGGAGACTGGTTTTAGGATTTTTCAAGTGCATTACATTCCCTGTGGACTTTATTTCTAACCTAATGTTGCTGCCAGCAATTAGACAGCAATTAGCGATCTGACAGCAGGTACCAGTTCCAAGCCTGGAGGTTGGGGGCCTCTGCTATAGTCACCTTCAGGCCTCTGCCATCCAAACCAAGGACCTTCTTCTGGCCTTCCCTTCCTGAAAGAGAGGTATTACACCTTCAGCCTTCATTTCCTTCCCACCCACTCCTCCTTAACCACGTGCAATCTGCCTGCCTCCCTTCTCACCACAGCTGCTAAAGTTGTTCTCAAAAACACCACTCATGACCAAACCCAATGGCCTTCACTCAGCTATCTTCCGCTCAAGCCTTTATGAGGCATTAAGGAGGTGCTGCTACTCTCTCCTGCAGAGGCTCTGACTTTAGGTCACTCTGGTTTTCCTTCTGTCTCATCCACTCAGTTGCTTACAGAACAATACCTGCTCCGTGCCAGCCACTGTGTTAAGGAACACACCAAGTCCAGAGAGATAAAGTGCATTTCCTGAACATGCAATCCAAATATTGTGCCATTTCTGTGAGTTAACAGTTAACAGACACATCTTACAGAAGAAGGAAACAAAAATTAAGTAACTTGCCCAAGTTTACCTGTGGGAGATACATACATGAGAGCACAGCAATACATAGTAAGTACTGGATATTAAAAAGATGCTAAGAGAACACTGGGGAACCAAGGCTTATATGATTAATTTCAGAAAAGAAGTTCTGATAATATGGTAGGAAGGGAATGAAAATCACAGCACATGGGATGAAAAACATATTCCATAATGACCTCAGTTGCCTCATCTATAAAATGGGAATAATAATAGTACCCACTTCATAGAGATTATTAGATAGTTATGAGAATTAAATGAGTCAGCATTTGCAAAATGCTTTAAAGAGTGATCTATAATATGTTATCTGTGAGTGTTTGCTATATAAAATAAGTAGGAAAAAAAGTGTGGCTGAAGCCCAGGGAACATGAGGCAGGTGCTGCTGCTGCTGCTAAGTCGCTTCAGTTGTGTCCGACTCTGTGCGACCCCATAAACAGCAGCCCACCAGGCCTCCCTGTCCCTGGGATTCTCCAGGCAAGAACACTCGAGTGGGTTGCCATTTCCTTCTCCAATGCAGGAAAGTAAAAAGTGAAAGTGAAGTCGCTCAGTCGTGTCCGACTCTAGCGACCCCAGGGACTGCAGCCTACCAGGCTCCTCCATCCATTTTCCAGGTAAGAGTACTGGAGTCGGGTGCCACTGCCTTCTCCATGAGGCAGGTGAGCAGGGCCCAACTTGTAAAGAACCTGGTGCACAGTGCCAAGGAGGCTGGTTAGACAAGGCCACCTACCCTGTTCCTGGGCTTATGCCAGTTAGTGAGAAGAAACTGCGATCCTATTAATAAGTCACACGTGTTCACTGTAGAAATCTTAGAAAATATTAATAGCACAAAGAAAATCAAATGACCTTTAATCCCCCAACCCTGGAGAAAATCCCTGTTGATACATCATGGAGTTTTTTCAGACACTGCTCTGGGGTCATTTATCACCTGCCAGCTCTCTTAGCTCTTGAGCAGCAGACCATCATCAGTTTCTGAGACACCCATCTCCACTCCCACCTGCCCCCAGGACTAAAAGCAGCTGACAGATGTCAGTTAATCTATATAGGAAAATTGGGGGTGGGCTGGTTTATGCCCCCCTAAATACACATCCCATGATATATAATCTATTGTACTATACTAACACTTGGGTTTATTAATTCAAATACTTCCCTATGAAATTTACAGATAAAGGTTCACCCTTAAGTGCCGGCGAACACTGATCAGACACCAAGCACAGCGCTCTGTGCTGCAGTCTCAACATTACAGAAAGGGGTTGAGAGTCCCCTCAAGAGGAGCTCACAATAATATGGTAGGTGGAAGGGGAAGAGGGGAATGACTCACAATCAAATAAAGATGAAGTCATGTGTCATGCTATGCTATGGAATGAGCCGGGAAAAGCCAGAGAAGTTTCAGGGAGGAACTGATATTTTGATTTGGTTTTTAAAAGATAAGTACAATTTTCTTTTAGAGAAAGTGGAGACGAGAACTCAGGCGAAAAAACAACAAAGCACTGATTTAGAGAACAGAAATTCATTGTGGCTGAAGTTCAAAGCAGTTCAGGGGAAGTGTAGGAAAGGACACCAAAATGATTATTTGAGACCAAATTAGGAAGAGGTAACTAATGGTCATTTTGTCCATTGTTTAAATAGGGAAACTAGAGAGACAGATGAAATATGACGTGTGTAAAACAACACATCAACAGAACAGCAGAACTGGGAATTAGATGAAGGAGAACCTGCCCCTGGCAAAGTCTTACAAGACACACTATTTTTCTTTAATTTCTGGAATTAAAATATTTTTTAAAATATCAATACCAGCTCTAAATTAAACTAAATTTTTATGATTGTATACAAATATCCAGAGCTGGCCCCAGGTTTACCTGCAAAACACTCTCGGGTCCTCCTTTCTACAGCCCTCTCCTAAGATTACTATGTGCAATAAGAGTTTCCCACTGATATTGTTAATGGTTCCTCCCTTTCCCCCTGTATCACAACTTTTATTCCTAATGTGGCTATTCTCAGCTGCCTGCCACAGAAGAAAGCTACTGGATGAATCACCTGTGCACTGCAGGGACCTCAGGTCAGGGGCATGGACTTTGGAGGCAGGCAGATCCTGAGTCCAGCCACATTCTGCCTTCTCTGGGTTCCTCTGTAGGTATAGGATAATTTCACTAAGGATAAAGGATAATTTCACTGCTCATTTCACTAGGCTCTAAGCAGGAAAAAAGATAAGGTACAAAGGTGCTCGGTACAGTGGCTGGTATAGGGAAGTCAGTCTCTAAATGGCAGCATCTACTATTAGCTCATCTTCACAACAACCCTGGGAAGTTGTTAGGAAACTGAGTAGCTGAGAGGTGATGAGTGGCTGAGCCAGAACTGAAACCACATCTTTCAAACTCACAGAAGCTTTTACCTGACTCCTGGTCTCTCAAGCTTGAGTATTTGTGAACACTTATTTTAAGAACATAAAATTATCTTATGTCAAAACGTAACAATTACTCTGAGCCAGGCACTATGTGCATCTTTAATAGTAACTCAATGAATCCTCACAGCATTATGAGAGCTGCCACCCCACTTTACCGATGAAGAAATCAAGGCTGACAGCGTGTAATTAACTGGGCAGAAGTCACACAACAAACCAGGACCTTAACTCTAATTCCAATCCTGATTTCTCAAGTGCCACGTACTCTTTCATAACTTGATATCGCTTAACTGAGTACAAACTATCTCAGTGGAAATTTCTCATGTTTATAATTCTTAATAGGTATAAGATCAAAGCAAGTTCACCAATTAAATGCAAACAAAACAGGACAGTAAATAAGATTCAAACTAACAGCTTACTTGAATGTGAGGGCTGGGCTATTTGCTGGAATTGAATATCTCTCTGCAAACCATGGAATTAAAACTCTATGGACAAAGCAGCCTGGTGGGCTATAGTCCATGAGGTTGCAGAGTCAGACACAACTGAGTGACTGAACACACACACAGCACACCTTAAAAGCACACCTCAAACCAGTCAGTTGCACACACACTGCCACGCTTTCGTTAGGACTCCATCTGGTCCAGTTAAATTGTTTCGTGTTCAGTCAGCTTCTGTTTTCTCCAAAGGACACAACAATTAAAACAGACTGTAAGTACAAACCCAAAGATGGCTGTTGACATGGCATGTTTAATGACAAAGGACCTTCCAGAGAATACAGACAAAAGATATGTTATATATAATAATAGTGAAGTTCTTAAATCTCACAGTCCTCAGCAGATGGGCAGCATCAACGCTTACTAGTAACATTCACTATATTCTATCATGACCGTTTNTGACATGGCATGTTTAATGACAAAGGACCTTCCAGAGAATACAGACAAAAGATATGTTATATATAATAATAGTGAAGTTCTTAAATCTCACAGTCCTCAGCAGATGGGCAGCATCAACGCTTACTAGTAACATTCACTATATTCTATCATGACCGTTTCTTCACTCAGTCACATTAATTAAAAATTGATTTGGGTCTCCTTCTACTACCAGGCACAGAGATACCAAAGAACCATGGTAGAGATTTTAAAAGCACAGAATTTCTTGCCCTTATGGAATTTACAACTAGCTATTTGCTAAGGTTAAGGAAAGGAATAATCAAGTAGACAATGATAGTTCAGAGAGGTCAATACTAAAAGGCCATAGAGTTTTCAATCAACTCTTGAAAAGGAAAGAAATAAAATCATGTATTCTACCAAAAATCTCAAATGAGTAAAAAGGCCTATTTCATACATGAAGGTTGTTTTCCCTTTCCACTCAGAACAGAGCTAAAAGAACAGGCCTCAAGAGCAACAGGACACATTAATCATAAGAAACAAGGAGAACCTCGGGATGGTAACGACCGTGTGCGTGTGGATACCGGAAATAATTTCGATATCCGGTATCAGGAGAAGTAGAATAAATAAAATATAAAGTCATTTCCAACTTGGTAATTCTATGATGAAACGTCCCCGCTTTACTAAGTACTAAATTCCAATGAAAAACCCGAAGAAAACTAAACCAAAAACTTGGCATCTTAATATTTTTTCCTCCCTTTTAATCAGCTCATAATAATAGCTGCCATAAGGGCCTTACAATTTACAAAGTGACTTTAATCAAACAAATAAAAAGAGTACTTTTACATTAAGAAGCCAGTGGTTACATACATAAGCATGGCTCACTTATGAAGATTATGGTTTCTAACATAACATCCAGAACAAAGACAGGATAAACGATAAGGAATCTGAAGACAAAAAAATTCACTTCCAAAATCACATAATAATCTTCAAATAATATTGTGTTGATAGAGATGATTATAAGGTTTCTGGAGACTGTTTTTCACTGTATTCAAAGTTAAAGTTTTTATTCCCCCCAAGTAACCATTTCCTCTTAACGATGCTTCTATACTTCTGGCACCCTTTTCCTAATACCCTTTTGCAACCCAAGGGCACTTTTTAAAACTAATACCAGTTATGTTTTATCATAGTTGAAAGCAAAACCTACTAACACAAGTATTTGCAAATAAGTCTAAAAGTAATTTACTTAAATTCTTAAACTTAGTGAAAACTGGAGTGAGTTATGTAGAAATCGACATATATAGATCTCTTACTTTATAAAGTTCATGTGACAGACATCCAAATTCAATGAATTCCAGAATTAATCAATTCAATCCAAAGACTATGAGCCCTAGGGAGCAGAGATGATGCTCAAGATCTCGACCACCATGTTTTCCCCTTCTTCTTGGTTGCCCAGCTAGACTGTATTTTCCTATCTCCATGCATTTGGGTAAGACCACGTGCCCAATCTCTGGCCAAAGGCATGTAAGTGAAAGTAATATCAACCAGTGCTTATTATATTATACATAAATTTTTCAGTTTTTAGAACTACTAATTGCCACATGCAAACACTAAGATCACAAATAGAAGTCCATAGAGTCACCTTCTATACTAAATTGTGATTATTCTGCCACCCTCAGACTAACAAAGCTCTCTTACTCCCATACATCTGCTAAAATGTTCTTCCCAGCAGCTTTATTTGTATTAGATGAAAACTGGACAAATAATGAAATAGTTTACAGCAATAAAAAGAAATGCAACATTGATACAATAAAATGGATATATTTCAAAGTAATATGCTAGGTGAAAGGAGCTAGCTTTTTAAAGAGTAAATGCTATATGAATTTATTTCAAAATTCTCATATGTGCAAACTAATCTATAGTGCCAAAAATCAGATGAGTGATTACCTAGGGATAGGGAGATAGAAAGGGGGTATGAATTACAAAAAGAGCATGAGAAAAATTTGAGAGGTAATGGATATGTTCATTATTTTATTGTAGTAATGGCTTCACAGGTATATACATATGTCAAGACTTCTCACATAATACATGCAGTTTGAAAGTGAAAGTTGCTCAGTCATGTCCAACTCTTTGCAACCCCATGGACTATACAGTCTGTAGAATTCTCCAGGCCAGAATACTGGAGTAGATAGCCATTCCTTTCTCCAGGGAATCTTTCTCAACCCAGGGATCGAACCCAGGTCTCCCCCATTGTAGGCAGATTCTTTATCAACTGAGCCACCAGGGAAGCCCAAGAATACCGGAATGGGTAGCCTAGCATGCAGCTTACTATACATCAATTATAGCATGCAGCTTACTATACATCAATTATAGCACGCAGCTTACTATATATCAATTATAACACGCAGTTTACTATATATCAATTATAGCA
>SJYX01022420.1:351351-386426 GCA_006410675.1 Oreotragus oreotragus
TGAACGTGAAGTCGCTCAGTCGTGTCTGACTCTAGCAACCCCATGGACTGTAGCCCACCAGGCTCCTCCATCCATGGGATTTTCCAGGCAAGAGTACTGGAGTGGGTGCCATTGCCTTCTCCGGAGGTAAAGGCGGGAGGGATAAATTGGAGATTGAGACTGACATGTATGCCCTACTATATACACAACAGATAACTAATAAGGACCTACTGTATAGCACAGGGAACTCTACTCAATACTCTATAATGACCTAAATAAAAAAGTTTTAGATAAATCAAAGACTTAGAAAACTTAACAACAAAGAAAAAAAGGTATAAAAATGAAATAGGCAATTAATCAGCTCTCAATCAAATGAAGGCTCTGCCTTAGGATTTGTTTTGATTTAGAAACAACACATCCACTCACCTGATTCATCCAGTGCTAACTTTTTCTGGTAAGAAATAAAATTAATTTAATACCTTCCCCTAATGCTGGTGCCCAGCCCTACCCTCCTCTTTCTCCCTTTCTCATCACCCACTTCTTTGAGGCAGGCAGGATAAAGGTCACCAACTGGGAAAGACACACACACCTCCTCTGCAGCACCTGACATGTGGCAGGTGCCTGATGATGACTTGTGCATGAATGAATGAATGAATGCTTTCCAGGTGGCACAGTGGTAAAGAACCCACCTGCCACTGCAGGAGATGCAGGAGACTTGGGTTCGATCCCTGAGTCAGGGAGATCCCCTGGAGAAGGAAATGACAACCCACTCCAGTATTCTTGCCTGGAGAATTCCACAGAAGGAGGAGCCTGGCAGGCTACAGTCTACAGGGTCACAGAATTGGACATGAATGAATGAAAACATGAATGAACAGAAGAGGATTCTGGGAGGAGGCCTTCCTTGGATCTGATTTCACAATATCCTGTCACAGCCATCACTTTTTTTTTTTTAAATTAGAGGATAACTGCTTTATAATGTTATGTTAATTTCTGCTGACAATAATGTGAATAAGCTAAATGAATACAGATATCACCTCCCTCTTGAATCTCCTCCCTTCCACACTCACACCATCCCACCCATCCAGGTCATCACAGAGCACCAAGCTGAGGTCCCTGTGCTATACGGCAGCTTCCCACTACCTATCTTTTTGACTATGCTATTTTAGAGCAGGGTTTCAGCTAGTGGGNCAATAATGTGAATAAGCTAAATGAATACAGATATCACCTCCCTCTTGAATCTCCTCCCTCCCACACTCACACCATCCCACCCATCCAGGTCATCACAGAGCACCAAGCTGAGGTCCCTGTGCTATACGGCAGCTTCCCACTACCTATCTTTTTGACTATGCTATTTTAGAGCAGGGTTTCAGCTAGTGGTTTGGGAAGATCCCCTGGAGAAGGGAAAGGCTACCCACTCCAGTATTCTAGCCTAGAGAATTCCATGGGCTGTATAGTCCATGGGGTCGCAAAGAGTTAGACACGACTGAGCAACTTTCACTTACATTCAGCTAGCTTTATTTCTGCCATTGCTGTCTCAGACATACACTACCCCAGATGGGCACAGGCACGCCACAAATTTCCAGGACCTAAGAGGCCCTTTTTCTGCCCTCCTGTTCAGTCAAAGCACATTGCTGAATGTGTGACTACAAATGAACACAGTGACTGTCACATTACAATTCTCAGAAATACAACTCTGTCAAGGGACCCCTCCTCAACCACAGAGGAGGTAATCACTGGATAAGCCGCTGCAAATCTTTTTTGTTTGTATGTTTAAGTAGTAAAAGAGAAGGAAGGGGATAAAAAGCAAAGTCCTTTAAGCTAGGTTTCAGTTTTCAAGTTTCTACAGTTAACAGTGACAAGCAGAACCTTGCTTCTGTACCAGGGGTTCCGTGCGCACCTGCATGTATGTGACTGCACATATGTTTGCTCACACATGTTCTGAGGCTCTCCAGTGAACAAGTCAAGTGTTCAGGTTTTTTTTTTTTAATGACACTTTATATTTTTTGAAAGTACAGATAACTAGAATCACAAAAACATGATTTCTAATCAAGAGGAACTCAGGAGAGAGAAACTTTCTGAATTTCTGGTGGGTGAAAATTATAGACAGCAAACAGGGCAAAATTGAAAATGCAGTTTCCGGGATAAGTGGTGCATGGCAGGGCAATGAGTAATGCCAACACACACAGCAAACTCTGTGGCTTTTGCATGTGACATGAACCTACTTCTGCAGCACAATTAGGGGTATGATTTCCACCCCTAATCCCAGTATCCCCATCGTGGCCAAATGGATTGATGAAGTGATCATTCAGAGAAACAATAGCCCCAGGGGTGGGAAACCCCTGTGGTAACTGCTCCCAGCCTCATCCTGGAGGCTGACCTAGACATGCAGGCAGGACTGGGTTTCCGAGCAAGGGGAATGTTAGGAGGCTCACAGCCTCTTGGGAACTTTATCTCCGCACTACCCATGTCAGACCTCCAGGTCCTCCACTAAAAAAAAAAAAAAAAAAAACCTTCTCTCTGCTTATCTGATGCGAGTGGACCACAAAGGTGCTTGCAGAGAAGTATGATGTGGAGATAAGATTTCTTTAAAATAAACCCAGCTGTGCTAGGATCCTGCAAGACCAGTGCATGAACTTGGGCTTTAAATAAGTTTCTACTGAACCATATACGACATTCCTCTAGTTTGCTCCAAGTGTTAACAGGATCATCCTGCAGTCTGCTCACAAAAATACCTTTAAAATATTCAACTACATATAACGTAGCTTCCCTAGATTGCTTGCTGCCCCCAAGAAAGCAGCATCCTTCCTTTTTTCCAGTAAAGATAATCAGTCATGCTGGGGAAAGTTCCTTCCTTTTGCTTCTAAGGGGGCCTAAGAGATAAGGGGGAAGGGAAGGAGAGTGAGGAGGTGCACACGGGGAGAAGGAATCACATGGACAATACCAGCAAGAAAGAGAAAATGTGTATCTTATATTGATATCTCATATTGAGATGGCACCCCACCCCAGTACTCTTGCCTGGGAAATCCAGTGGACGGAGGAGCCTGGTGGGCTGCAGTCCATGGGGTCGCTAACAGTCGGACAGACTGAGCGACTTCACTTTCACTTTTCTCTTTCATGCATTGGAGAAGGAAATGGCAACCCACTCCAGTATTCTTGCCTGGAGAATCCCAGGGATGGGGGAGCCTGGTGGGCTGCCGTCTATGGGGTCACACAGAGTCGGACACAACTGAAGTGACTTAGCAGCAGCAGCAGCAGCAGCAGCATATTGAGATCTCTCATAAGAAAAGATGAACTGTCTATCAATTCTCCCCACAGTAAAATATTCAAAGAGAAATACACAAAATTACCTAGTTCCATGGATTTCTGGAGGCCTAATGGGTGCTAACCACTGTTTTTACTATGGTTTCTATAGGAATAGTCACTTTGTATTACAATTAATTTACAGAAAACGTTGGTAGCACAATCTCTTAATTATGAACATTCTACAGATAAAACTATTTTAAAAACAATTTCTTCCACTAACTAGGCCTGCTTCGTGCCATCAAGGAAGTTCTGTTGATATGTTTTGAGATGTGTGATAGTATTAAGGTTCTAATTAAGACGCAGACTTTGTTTAAAAAAAAAAAAAAAAAACGATACAAATGAACTTAGATACAAAACAGAAACAGACTCACAGACAGAAAGCGAACTTCTGGTTACCAAAGAGGAAAGGCACGGGGAGAGAGAAACTAGAAGTCTGGAACTAGCATATACATGCTACTATATATAAAATAGTCAAGAAGGACCTACTGTATAGCACAGGGAACTATGCTCAATATTTGTAATAAGGGAAAAGAATCTGAAAAAGAAGAGATATATATATGTCTAGCTTTGATGTATTCCTGAACACTGCAAACCAAATGTACTTTCATAAAAACAAAACAGCAAAAAGATGGATACTCTGTGCCTTTTGGGGATGGATATGGAAGCATCTGTAGAAGAAACTATGTGATTTCTATAAGATACTGAGAGTGGGAAGGATGTGCCACAAGATAACTGAAGTGGGCGTGGGGAGTATGACTTGGGGTTATTTAGCCAGGTGCTGGATACATACGAGTCAGTGCACTATTCTGTCCACACTGGAGTATGTTAGAAAAGTCTAAAAAAATATTTCTTCCCATCACATTTTTTAAAATCCTGATCAAAGCAGTTGTTGAATATACTTAGAAAAATTCCTTTTGAAAATACAGAAAGTGTGTGTTATAAACAGGTAAAAAAGTAGAGATTAACAAATTGCTTAAGTGCTGCTAATAAAGATTTAGCTATCCTTGTTGGTACTGTGAACAATGGATTCAAAAGAGGAACCAATTCCTGATGTTCACACAGTGAACAATTCCTGATGTTCACACAGTGCTCTTAGAGGTCTCATTTACTCAACTCTTTGCATCCATCAATCTCTAAGTGCTTCAAGTCTAATTATAAAACGACTGATCTTACTGAAAAGATGAGCTACTTAGCATCTGTACTGTATAATTAGGTACATGGGGGCACTGACATTAAACCAACTGACCAAGAGCAAATGAAGACAGAGTTCTAGACTGCGCTACTCTACTCTTTATTGGTTATCACAGCTGGGGGCCATCCTTAAACTGTTCATCCTCTCTTACTCTGCTATTGCTAATACAATTAACTCTCCAATAATCTAATAAAAATTAATCCATGTTGCAGAATATATGGCCATTCCAAGAGATGCTCTCCAATGCCAAATACATGACCCCCACAGCCCAAGAGCCAGGCTATGCTTACTGTGGGCCCACCAGCACCTGTGAGGGGGCATTATCTGTTTGATTTTCTCTTCCTTACCCCCTTAGCTCCCTTCTGAGTGCAGAGGGACCATATCATACCACCTAGACAGCAACAGGCTTTGCAAGGCTTTCAAGGAACTTGTAGGAGTTTCTATAGCAAATGACTTCTGTGAGGACATCTGAAACCTCCATATTACCAAACATACGCTTTTAAGTGGATTCAGAAAGAGAGGTGGCTTTTCTCATCAACTCACAAAGGTAATATTAGGTCAAACCATAAGAAACTGCCCTTTTACAAGTGAAAAATGATCAAATACTGGTAATTTCAGGTGGCTCCATTTAATACATCTTGTACCATTAGAACGTTTTGGTCCTACTCACATACCTCACACTCTGAAACAAAAGCAGCCTGTACTTTTTCTGAAAGTATGTTTGCTAACTTCTACATATCATAGTATGTAGTTGACTGTGAGGCTCTCATGGAGTACTCCATGTCCATAATAGACGGGTAGGGGATGGGCGCCTGTCTCGTGTGGTCGCCACCAGCATCCAGCACAGTGGGAACTCAATGGATATGTGGTATGGGCAACCCAGGAAAACACTGGACTTGAAATTGGATCTAACTTAATCAAATTAAAACATCAGACAGTTAACCTAGAACCAGCACAATTATTTTAAATCACACACACTATTTCAATCGCCAAATTGAGTTATTTCACTGTTGCTTGTTTCATGGCTATCACGGTTATGAACAATGTAATTCGTACACTTCTCGTTTCGAGTTATGAAAGGAAGTATGAATAGGTCACAATGAATAATTTATGACCCCAAATCAAAAAGCCTTACATTCCATACACAGAATCTTAAATATCTGGAATTAACCCACATATCCTCAGACCTTTCAAGTATCTCCCCTGCACCTCCTCACCCCTCCAGCTCTCACAGTCAACATTTATGTAGCATCTGCTCCTGTTCTCAGGAATTTCCAGCTGATTGGGAAGAGATGATTACTCATGAGGCAGTGTAGAAGGTTCTTTCCTGAACAAAACGTCATGGGACACAAAGGAAGAAGAGGTTGATTCTTCCAGAAGAAGGGTAAGAGAAGGTTGCATGGAGAAGGTGCCTCTTTGAGCTGCACCTTGAGTCCTAAAGAAGAGTTTTCCCAGCAAAGAAGAAGAATATTACTGACAACTAGAATATCATAGGCTAAGGAGCAAAGCAGATTTAGGGATGTCAGTGTACCTGCATGTTCAGATAACTGAGGAGGACAAGTGGAAGAGGCAGGATAGGAGAGTGGGTGGGTGAGAAGGGACCAGATATGGAAGCCTCTAACATAGGGGTTGTACTTAACCTTAAAGGAAATGAGGAACCATGGCACTGAATGATTATATTTGGCATGCAAGGGCCCAGGCTGCTAAAAATAATAAACTGGGATCTCTCTGGTGTCCAGTGATTAAGACTCTGAGATCCCAATGTAGGAGGCCCAGGCTCAGTCCCTGGTCAAGGAAGCAGATCCCACAGGCCGCAACTAAAGATTCTGCATGCCACAAAGAGGACTGAAGATTCTGTGTGCTGTCACTAAGGGCAGGTGCAGCCAAATACATAAATAATAATAATAATTTAAAATAACAATAAAAGGAAAAATCATTTTTACTTTGTATTACGTATCTCACATCTCATTAGACTAAGAACCAGCAGGACCCTAACAAGAGCTTACTGCTTAAGAGGCAAGTCTCTGGAGTCAGAATGCCTGGGTTTGAATCTCAGCTCTGTCACTTACTTGCTGTGTCTCCTTGGACAAGTCACTCAGCTTTCCTGAGCTCCAGTGCCTTTAGCTCTACCATAGGATGAATAACTGCACCACAACCTCCTAAGCCTGCTGTAAGAGTTAAAGAGTCAATTCACGTTAGGCTCGCAAAACAAACCTGACAAGTAGCCAGTGTTTGAGCAATGTAGCTATTAATATTATTTTAAAACAACACTAGTCCTTAGGGAAAATAAAGGAAAAGTTTCTAGTTCTATTAAAAGAAAGACCCTCACACCTACCTTCTAGATGCCAGGAAAGGTCTTCTGAGAACTGATATCAAATTTGATTGTATCTCAGAAAATAAAATGGCATGAATGAGATTCTTCCCTGGGTTAGGCCAAATATCAGTTCAGAACATTACAGAAGGATATAATAGAAATTACCAGTATCTACCAACATCCACTCTTTTCATCTGGAAAAAGAGATTAACCTCTAACTCATGGGTCTGATAATTCTGTTTTTTAAAAAGGACTATTGATGCTTCACGTGACTGTACTATTTTCACCCTGTGAGGCTATTTTAGCTCTGTCTTACAGTATGAAACCAATACTGAATCTGCAGACTACTATATTAGCACTTCCTTTTTACGTTAGAAACAGTTGATCTCTGGTAGCTCACAGCCTTTACACACCACAGCAGAGAGCACCTTTGGCCCAAAACTGCTCTTTCTTCAAAGTATACTATTGAGAGTAGTTACTACAAAGGCACACTTTAACAAGTTTCCTAGGCTTTCTTGAGGAAAAGTTCTTTTTTCTGCTGAACATAAAGATGAATAGAAGCCTGATCCTTATGTATGAATCAGACAGCTTCAGCTGGATTCCTGGCTCTGCAACCCTTGGTGAGGCACTTAACCTCCTTATCCTTCAGTTTCCTCATCTGTAAAATGGAAATGATAGGTGCATCTACTTTATAAAGTTCAGAGGATTAAAGTTAATGCTTGAAAAGCACAGAAGACCATGACATAGGATACAAACTATGGAAGTATTTGGTAAGTTACATTCAACAAGGACCTACTGTATAGCATGGGGAACTCTGCTCAATGTTATGTGGCAGCTTGGACGAGAGGGGAGTTTGGGGGAGAATGGACACATGCATATGTATGGCTGAGTCCCTTTGCTGTCCACCTGAAACTATCACAACATTGTTCACCAGCAATCCTCCAACATCAAATAAAAAGTTATTTTTTTAAAAAGCCTCCAAAAAAGCCCCAAAGCCCTCTGTTCCTAAGCCCAGAAGGCAATTTGATTTTCACTGTGCAAAAAGGATGTGCATTCAAGATGACCAGGAAATGATTAAAAAGGATAACGTTTTCCATCATCTGTTTATTCAAATAGCTGTATCTTCTTTTTTAATAGTGAGGTGTATCTTCCTTCTTAATAGTGTTTTTTTAAGACTAAACAGAAGAGTTCAAAATATTCTGGCTGCATGTAAATGTCCTTGCAGACTATGTATTTTCTCCATTTACACATAAGGAAACAGAGAATTTTATCAGCTGACCAATGTCATAGCTAGTGAATGACAGATCCAGGATTCAGAGCAAACTGTCTGGATTTAAAGCCCCATTGCACATCCCCTTTTAAAGCCCCATTGCACATCCCCTTAGGAAGCTACCTCCTTCTGGGATAAAGAGAATTAAACAGATTAGATATGACTATTTCAAAATTACTTCTCTAGTCCCAACTTCTTACTGTGGCTGATTCAGTATCTCTGACTACCTAGCAAGCCACTTCTCTTTACAGTTTTCATTTACATCTCTTTTCCACGATCCAGAATAAATTCATAACATCCATCCTTGAACCTCAATACCATTCAGTCATTCAACAACCATTTATTACCTACCACAGGTCAAGTACTGGGCTAAGAAATGCCTTCATCTGCCTTGTAAAAGATTAGTTAAGAGAGAAACTGCAAAAACAATTGCACTAAAAATTTATTAAGCAGAGACAGGCAGTAAAAAAAAAAAAAAAAGTAAAAGCTCAAGTTGATTTTATAAGTGGAAAACTAATCTAACCTGGAAGATCAGTGAAGTTATACTGAGCAAGTGATATTTAAGCTGAAACCTGAAGAAGTTAGCCAGTCAAGCGAAGGGAGGGAGGGATTCTAGACAGAGGACATAGCTAAAGCACATGCTCTCAGGTGGGAAGGAGCCAGGTGCCTATGAGGAACACAAAGACTGGTAACCGGGAAGGTCAGAAGTGAGCAAGAGAAAGAAGTGCAGACAACGCAGGCAGATGGGCAAGCTGCTGGACCAAAGGCCTGCTGAGGACTTTTAGATTTAAATTGGAGATAACAATTANGGGGAGAGGGGGGCTGGGCAGGGAAGGCAGGGGAGAGGGAGGCTCACCCCCCCCTCCCCACCCGACCACCCGGAGCTGGCCAGGCTGCAGCCATCAGCCTGGACATTTGGTTTTCTCCTTCCTGGCTCTCAGGGCAGAGAGAAGGGGCAGGGAGGCCTGCTTTCCTAACACCCACTGTCTCCTTTGTCTTCTTTCTCCTGTCTCCCTCTTCCTAGAGTCCCCGAGTGGGGTGGGGGAGAGCTGAGTGGTCCTTGAGTGCTGAGATTTCCCATCACTGAGATGCATCCAGAGCCAGGCTAGGAGGGAAGGGTTCTGAGAAGGAGGGTATTGCGCATGTACTCTGGCAACAGGGCCTGGACAAGAGGGAACCCTGTGGCTGATGAGTCAATACTGGGGTCCCACTGGGGAGGGTAAGCCCTGGCCTTGAGGGGCAGCTCCATCCTTCCTCTGATGGCCCTGGGGAGATTCTCGGGGTGATGGTTAACCAGCTGCAGATACTAACCCTCGTCTCTCTCCTGCTTCCCCGCCAGATCTCCCCACAACATGCACTACGGAAGCTCCATCAACACATTCACTGTGAGGCCTGGGACCCGCCATCCCATCTCCTATGCCTACTCAGGGGCCCATTGGAAGGCTCCCTCCTGAGCTCAGGGTTTTCTCAGCTCTCCTCCAAGGGGTTGAATCCAGGCGCTTGTTTTGGTGGGGT
Organism: Oreotragus oreotragus; assembly: GCA_006410675.1. NCBI lineage: Eukaryota > Metazoa > Chordata > Mammalia > Artiodactyla > Bovidae > Oreotragus > Oreotragus oreotragus. The sequence continues at coordinate 360,925 of SJYX01022420.1, forward strand.
TGGGAGGGATGCAACTGGTGTTAGGTATCCTCACCCAGACACAGAAGAGTCTTTGTTTCCCAAAGACAGATGGACAACGAGTGAAGCCTTGGCCCCAGGAAGATCAGGATTGGACTTCTGTTTCCCAAAGCCTTGGTGTGGCTGTGGACTGTCTGCAGAGGAGGGTGGGAGGGAGGAGAAGGGAGAAGAGAAGGAACCTTTAAGGACCCAGAGCCTGAGTTTTCGCTATCTGGGACTATTTGCCTTAGCAGGGCTTACTGAAAGCAGTTTTCCAAGCAGCCCTGCTGACCAGGTTCTAAAAGCAAGGCCAGCGGCACTGGCTCCGAGTGGGAACCCAATGGGAACCCATCAGAATGGCTGTGGTTGCCAGAAGGCTCTCATGAGGGGCTGGGGACCAGCCCTGTCTGGGTAGGGGTGCAGTGTGCTACAGGTTGATCTCAGCTTCCACCTGTCCACCAGTTATCAATCCAGAGGTGATACCTGGGGCTGCTGGTATGAAAGCCACAGTGAGGTGGGACCAGGAATATGCAGGCACAACAAGTGGGGAAGGTACCAGAACAAAGTGCTTTGCACTGACCGTGAGTGGGGATGGGAGAATTGGTGGTTCATTTCTCCCAGGCCTTGAGCTACAGAAGGGCCTAGAGAGGGGAGACTTGGCAAGGTTGGGATGGAAGGCAGGGTGGAGGCTTGCTTTTCTACTCAGACCCAGGCAGACATGATTTGGGGGGTTGGGCCCAAGGAGCCAGAAAGCCTGGGGCTTGACACCAAAGGCGTTGAGCGGTGGTCAGGTCCTGTATGGGATTTGGAGGGGCATCACCCCAACCACCCCTCCCAACCCCAGTACTACAGGTCCCCAATATTATTGAGGCCTTGGAATATGTAACCAAGATGCCAGAAGGCCTTGGAGAGTAGAAGGCGACAGAGATGGGAATAGAGGTCTGAGAAGAGTTTGCTGCGAGTAGGGACCGTGATTTGGAAAATCAAGAGTGCAGGACCAGGCCCGTTCAGAGCAGGGAGGCCTGATCAGTAGGGTGACCATTTGTTCTTTGGTGGGAAGTCTGGGTTTAGCCTGTTTTCCAGTGAATTAGAGCCCCTTCCACTTTCAAAAAAGTCCTGGTGTAGATGGTGTCTGGCCATCAGACATATCAGGGAACAGTATTCCTTGGTCCATCTTGTCTTCAGGTCTTGGTGAGTTGAACTCCTGGGGACAGGACAAGGCAAGCTACCTAGGTGAGGGAACGGGGCAGGGGTGCCCGCCTCAGAGGAACAGGCTGGTGGGGGCACCTAGGAAGCAGTTCCCTTTGGGGGCATGATGTTGGACCTCTGTGATGTGTGCTAACCATTCACAGTACCAGGGTGGGGGGTAGCAGATGACCACTTCAGGGAAAGAGTGCTGGGGTGGGCAGGTGCTCTGATGGGGCAGGATCTGGTCACCTGTGTCTAAAAAGCCAACCACACCCCAGTGCCAGCACTGGCTCTCTATATATGTATGTATTTCCCCCTGTATAATGTTTTATACAAGATTTCACTAATTTATCTGCTGTGTTAAGGCTTGAGGGGTGGGATGTGGACTCCCAGCTGTATCTTGCTCTGGGGTTGGCAGGGAAGGACTGATTCTCTTAGCATGGAAATAAACAGGCCAGTCTGGATGGCCTCCAGCCCTGTGGCTGCAGATTGATGACTGAGACGTACTGGGCTGTGACAAGAGGTTGGGGGAACTCAGCTGGGGAAGGCCAAGCACAGGGTGGTGGCTGAACTGGGGCCATTATGCTGAGCCCAACTCTCTCTTCTGACCCTTAGGTTTTCTCATTCTCCAAGTCCTTTCAAGGGGAGGGAGTAGAGCTGAAGTCTGGTGATAACAGACTGTGCCCCAAAGCAAATCTCTGAGTCTCTGAACCTTAGTTTCTTCTGTATAATGGATGTGATAACCTACCTCATGAGGCTGTTGTGACGACTAGAGACAGTCGTGCATTCATTTAACAGGAATCTGAGTGGCCACGAGATAGCAGGCACTGTGCTTAGCACGGGTATACAGCCATCAATATTGACACGCCTCCTACCCATGGCAAGACTGTAGTCTCGTGGAGGAGAGAGAATGGAAGGAACGCACAGAAACAGCCTCTATTATAAAGAATGGTAGGGAGGGGAGAAAACAGAGACTATGAGAATAACTGGAGCAGGGAGGGGAGGAGCGGATTGACTTTGACTGGCTGGTCAGGGGGAGGCCTCTTGAAACAGTGCCGTTTATGTGGTTCCAGCCAAGCATCCATCATGTATCTGGCACTCAGTAATTGCTCAATAAACTGCATCTTGTGTGTGGCCCTGCATGGCTTTCCATAAAGCATCTTTAACTTTCCCAGAAGAGGAAACAGAACCAGAGGTCGTCTCTCACCGTGTGAGAGTGTGTGCTTACTGTGTTTCCTGTGTCTGAGCCTTTTGTGGGGGGGGTTTCTGGGAAAGGGAGGCTGGGAGGGTGACTCACTTGTCCGGCAACTTGGAAGGGTCGCCCCTCTCCCATCCTGGGGCTCCCTGGTTCTCTTGTCTCTCACTGTCCCCACCCTGAACTGTGAGCAAGGATGGGGCCCTGCCTCTGGCTGCTCTGAGGAAGGGGAAGATTGAGGAATCACCTTGAGTCATCTCTAACTCAGCTCGAAAGTGACCGGGCTGGATGCGTGCTTTGTGTGTGTGTGTGTGTGTGTGTGTGTGTGTGTGTGTGTGTGTGTTTTAAATCTTTTGGCCCTGCTGCATGACATGTGGGATATTAGTTCCCCAGCTGAGGATTGAACCTGTGCACTGGACCACCCTGTGTCTGAGTCTTAAACTTTGTTAGTCCCAGACTTCTTTAAAGAGCTGTTGAGAGCTATGGATGCTCACCCCAGAAATATGCCCCCACATGCATTTTTACATGTTATTTCAGGCACTCCACAGAATCCCCCAGACTGGGCTCCAGACTTCATGCTGAGAACTCCTGATGAAACTGTGTTCATGGTAACCACCAACAGTGTACTTAATTTTGACAGTTTGGAAAATTCATTCCTTTGCTTGTTTACTCCCGACAGCCGTCTAGGGAGTGCCGGCCTCTGAATACTCCCACTTCCATGCTGATGAGAAAATTAGGGCTCCAAGAAGAAGAGTGAATTGTTCAGAATAGCCCACCTGCCTCCAACCTCTGCTCCTCACCGCTGCCTGCCTCCCACCATTCCCACGTTTCATCCCTCCCCCAGTCACATCACGCCCCCCCTGCCAAACTGTGTACCTGTCAGAGCAGGGATGGGGGAGGGCCTGAGGAGGGAAAAGCTAATAGGCAAAGTTAATGCGTGTAGGTGGCAGAGGTGTTCCTGGATCGGGGTGATCGCACCTTGGTTTCTGGAGCCTCCTCACTGCTTCCCGGACGTGGCCCAAGTCCCGGTACCCAGAACCAACCCCCTCCCCATCCCCCTTTGAGGCCTGGCCCAAAGCAGCAGCGGGTCTGGTCCTGGGGCCTGCAGTGATGTCTGAAGAGCCCTCTTCTCCCAAAGGAGAAAGCACAGCTTTCTCTGGGGTGGGGTTTCCTGGAAGCAGAGAGGCCTTTTCCCACCCCTGCGGAGGCTGCAGGAGAGAGAGGTGCCTTCCACTGGGAGTGAGGGAGTGAGCGGAAGCCTGCCCCCGCCTGCTCACCCCTCACCTGCCTCCCCTCGGTGGCCTGTGGCCACTTTCATCTCTGCAGCTCGAGGGCAGTGCTGGTTTCCTACCATGAGTCAGTCAGCTGCCCGGAATGGGCGGCCCCTGAGTCCAGGCAGAGGAGCTGGGCCTCCTCCTCCCGCAGGCCCAGGGCCGGCTGGCCGCTGCAGACCCACTGCTGGGGCCTCTGTGGGCGCTTTTGGTCAAGAAGGTGAGAGAAGGAAGGTGCGCTTCTGGGAGGGAGCGGAGACCCTGGCAGTGCCTCGCAGATGCTCGGATGCTCGTCTTTACCTCGACGGTCCTGTGCTCCTTCCCAGTTCTCAGAGCTCTAGAACCGTTGTCAACACTTGGCACAGGGGAGCCCCTCCCCGCTCCCCTCCTTGAGAACTGCTCTCCGAACTCCTACAGATGGTTCTTTGAGGTCTCCCGTCCTTTAGGAGTCCTGTCTCCTTCCTCTGCCAACCAGTCTTCCTTCTCCATAGCGTCCGTGTCAGGAGACTCAGTGGCACCCCCGTCTGGCCTGCACCCGAGCTCCCCATTGCTAACTTGAAAGTACTCTATCCCCAGCCGTTTCCCTGTGGATCCTGCCAGCCACTCAGATTCAGCCTCTCCTCTCCCCTCCTTCCTTCCAGAGCAGCCAGACCAATGGCCACACTACCCGCCCCCTCGGCTTCCTCAAGGCTGACTTGCTCTTCAAGGCCCAGCCAGCCCCACACCGCTGGGAGACCCCTCCCTCCTCCACACCGCGGCACCCACTTCCCTTGGCTGGCTCATTCTTCAGGCCCCGCCAAACATTCCTCACGCCCTTGGCCACCTCAGCTCCTGTTAAAGCTCCTGGTTCCCCTCACATGGTGTTCAGACACTCTACGTCTCCCTCCCCCAGCAGCCTGTTGGCTCCACCAGGATGCCTGTCTTATTCATCACAGTCTCCCCGGCATCTCTGGCTGCTCCTGGGCGCACCAGGTACTAATATGCGTTTGTTGAAAGGCTACCTGTTAGTATGTGATCAGATGCTGTCATGCAGTAAGTTCCTTGAGGGCAAAGGCCATGTCTCCTATGGACTCGGGATCACACAACCCTCTGGGTTTTTTTTTTGGCTGCACTGGGTCTTAGCTGCAGCATGCAGGATCTCCGTTGTATTGTTGGGGATCTTTCGCTATGGCACATGGACTCTCTAGTTGTGGCATGCGGGCTCTATAGTCGCGACACCTGGGCTTAGTTGCTCCACGACATGTGGGGGTCTTTCTGGACCAGGGATCGAACTTGCATCCCTTGCATTACAAGGCAGATTCTCAACCACTGGACCACCAGGGAAATCCCAACCCTCTTGTTTCTAGATGTCTGTGACCTGATCTAATGCTGAGGTTCCTGCAGGATGTAAAGTAATGGTTTTAAGGACAGGCCTCGTGGGTTTCATCATAATGGCATCAAGATGCCTTGAAGAGGCTCCTGCCTGGTGCGCTGAGACTTTGATGCCCTCTAAGTGGAGGCAGAAGGCGCTGGGTACTACCAGGTGTGGTCCATCTGGTCCTCAGAGGGCTAGGCATGGGAGCTTCAGATGACCCTCGTATCAGGTCAGGGCTGCCGCCCCCTGGAGCTGCCAGCGCCAAGCAGCCCAATGACCTGCACTTCACGTTCACTCCCCTTCTGCCCTTCCATCCTCAGCACCGTGACCGGTCTCCAGCCTGTCCCTGTGCTGCCAGGGTCAACGTGGGTCGGACAGTGAGAAGCAGCAGCACCTCTGGGGGCCAGGGTGGCAGAAGCCAGTCAGGATCAGTCTGTTCACTGCCCCCCCCCACCCCCTATGCCACAGGGTCCTCCCTCAGGAGGAAGCCTTACACTTCGAGGGGTTTGGGTTTTTTTTTCTTTCTTCTACACCCCTGTTAAACAGCGAGCTCCCTGCACAAAGTTCTTGGCCTTAGGAGGGATCCGCACACAGAAGGGGGACCCAGCGACACTGCCATCTTCCATTTCTCCCACTGCAGTGTGGCATCATGTTCCCGGTGCAGCTGAGGTGGGATGTCGCTGGAAGCCCTTCTGTGGGGCATCCCCTTCTTATCCCTGAAAACTGTACTTCTTCCATCTGTCTTCCCCAGACCGAGCCTCCAGTCTCCTTTAAGACTTCCTCCCAGGAGAGTTCTGGGTCCTGCCACTTCGTGTGGCTGTCATTTGCTTTCTGAGCCACTCAAAAAGGGTTTGGTAGGTGCCTGCTTCCTCTCTCTCTCTCTCTCTTACTCATCTGTGATCTTCCTGCCTTTTGGTTCAAAACTTTCCAGCATTTGTTCCACATACCCGAGGCAGCACAAACCTGAGGCAGTTCCATCCCACAGTGCTAGAGGGCTGCACAGTACAAGGCAAGGAGTCAACAGGAATTCCCTGGCGGTCCAGTGGTTAGGACTCCATGCTTTCACTGCCAAAGGCCTGGGTATGATCCCTGGTTAGGGAACTAAGATCCACGAGTCACCCAGTACAGCCAGAAAACAAACAAAGGCAAGGAGTCAGGCATGAGGCTCACAGTCAAGTGCAGGAGACACACACACACACACACAAATAACTAGGATATAAAGCAAGACATTTCAAAGTTCCCCCACCCAGGGGAGCCGGGTGGCCAAATAGAACAGGTGACCACAGGGCACACACTGGCGGCCCCCTTGCTGGCCTGTGACCAGGTCATCAAGGCCACCCTCAGCCCTGTGACCCCAGTGGGAGTTCATGCATGAGCGGGCAGAGGAAGGAGGGCAGGCATCTGTTTACCTGCTTCCTCTACAGTGTCTGACACGCAAACCCTTGGGAAAGGGGACCTGTTATTGCTGAGGCAGACACACACACTCCCGTCTTCGATGGCCTCTGCTGGCCCTTTAAGGCTGCCGTTGACATTCACTTTAACCTGATCTCTCCAGGGGGAGTGGGGGGAAGGGAGGAGCGGAAGTCTGTGTCTTAGCACTGCTGTCCTTGCCCGGAGGTCTAGACTGAGCCACTGCGTGTGAACCTCGCGTGTGCACGTGAGGTTGGCTGTGTGTGGAAACAGCAGGTGGCGCTCTGCTCACAGGTACCTGACCTCAAGCCCGGAAAAGGACGTTCATGCTGAGGTTGACAGGGCTCCCCTTAGGATCCAGGCACAGAGCTAAGTGCTGCCCCATCTGCCAGTATTTCCCAAACTCGAGCTGCATTAGATATAGTGGAGGATTTGTGAAAACACAGATCCCTGGGGCTCATTCCCAGCACTCCTGATTCAGTGAGTTTGCTGTGGGTCCTGAGAATTCACATTTCTAGTCATGTACAGATGTGAGAGTTGGACCATCAACAAGGCTGAGTGCCGAAGAATTGATGCTTTTGAACTGTGGTGCAGAAGGCTCTTGAGAGTCCCTTGGACAGCAAAGAGATCAAACCAGTCAATCCTAAAGATAATCAACCCTGAATATTCATTAGAAGGACTGATGCTGAAACTCCAATACTTTGGCCACCTGATACAAAGAGTCAACTCATTGGCAAAACCCTGATGCTGGGATTGAGGGCAGGAGTAGAAGGGAGCGACCGAGGATGAGGTGGTTGGATGGCATCACCGACTCAATGGACATGAGTTTGAGCAAACTCTGGGAGACAGTGGACAGGGAAGCCTGCGTGCTGCAGTTCATGGGGTCGCAAAGATTCAGACGCAACTTAACAACCGAACATTCCAGTCCCAATGACCCAAGGACCACACTGTGAGTAATCATCCCACTCTTCTCTGGGAAGGCAGCATCCAGTTATCAACGAAGAAAATAGATTCCCAACAGGCCAAGAGACACGGCGGAGGACAGGGAAGATCTAACCACCTGGGACCCCGCCCTCTGCCTCAAGGGCACTGTGGCTGGGGTGGCTGTGACGCACCCCTCCTGATTCCAGTAGGGCAGTAAGAGGAGAGAACAAGGGAGGGATAAGCAGGGTGGTGAAAGGAGGCATGAGGCGTTGTTAGGCTGGGAGCCATTCCCGGGGGTCCAGAGTGTTTTAAAAGCACTTGACTTCTATTCAAATATAGTCTGGGGGACTTATCTGGTGTTCCAGTGGTTAAGACTCCACACTCTCAATGCTGGGTTCAATTCCTGCCCAGGAAACTAGATCCCACATGCCACAACTAAGACCTGGTACGGTCAAATAGGTAAATATTTTAAGGAAGAAAGAGAGAGAAAAAATAAATATATATATATATAGCGCCTCATAATACTGGCCAATGAGCACTCACACCGCGGATCCGGTGTGGCCACCCTGAGCCCCTCCCTTTTCAGGACTGGAGCTCTGGCTCCCCCTNGGTCAAATAGGTAAATATTTTAAGGAAGAAAGAGAGAGAAAAAATAAATATATATATATATAGCGCCTCATAATACTGGCCAATGAGCACTCACACCGCGGATCCGGTGTGGCCACCCTGAGCCCCTCCCTTTTCAGGACTGGAGCTCTGGCTCCCCCTGCTGGCAGAGATGCTGCAACTGCTTGTGCTCAGCTGGGTCCCTCCCCGTGGTCCTTTTTCCACGTGACTGACTGCCCTTTCCATGAGAGAGCCACCTCACTCAAGGTCATGTCAGCTCCCTGGAGGGGAGCTGTTTGTTGATGGTTCTTCCTTCCAAGCCAGGACAACTCTGAAGACTCCTCACAACTCCTGGGCTTCCCCAGGGCGGCTGGCCTTCTCTCCCTGCCCTCCTTCACCCCTCCCTACTTGACAGGTATATGCATCCTAAAGGCTCTCCCCAAACACATCCTGTACACAAATCACAGTGTCCCAGGAAACTGTCCTGCCACAACTGGTTACACACCACACACTGTTCCGAGCATTTACACATATTATTTCAAGGAATCCTCCCAGTGACCCCAGGACGTAGGTATTTTTATTATCTCCGGTTTACAGATGAGAAAAGTAACTTGCCTAAGGTCACAGAGCTAGGAAGCTGCACAGCCAGGATTCTTATGCAAGCTCTGAAGTGTTACACACACTGTCTTCTAGAACATTTCTGTGGTCTAGCTTCAAAGAACTTAAAGGAATCAGCCAAAGGAGATTTATTCTGATTTGAGAGGGGGGAAAAAGCCTTGATTGCTCCCAATTCTTTTCAGACAGCTCTCTCCGGTGTCTGAATACGCAGTCCTGGTGCCTGATTTTAGTTCAGTGGTTCTCATGGTGAGGAGGGGTGTTGCTCCCTGGGGAACTTGGGCAATGTCTGGAGATATTTATTGTTGTTCTTGTCAGATCTGGGAGAAGGGACTTCCCTGGTGGCCTAGTGGCCAAGACTCCATATTCCCAATGCAGGGGCCCTGGGTTCAACCCCTGGTCAGAGAACTATTAATAGATCCCACATGGCACAACTATGAGTTTGAATGCCACAACTAAAGATCCCATATGCCACAACTAAGACCTGGTGCAACCGAAAAAAAAAAAAAAAGACCTGTGAGATCCTAAGGGCATTTAGCAGGTGGAGGTCACAGTTACTATTAAATGTCCTACAATGCAAGCAAATCTAGCCCCAAATATCAGTAGACTACAATTGTGTGTGTGTGTGTGTGTGTGTGCGCACGCGCGCGTGCGTGTTCCTCTTTCCATGGGATTTCCCAGGAAAGAATACTGGAGTGGGTTACCATTTCCTCCTTGAGAGGATCTTCCCGACTCAAGGATCGAACCCATGTCTGCATTGTAGACAGATTCTTTACCGCTGAGCCATCAGGGAAGCCCAGACTGAGGTTGAGAAACGCTGTAATCTGGCTTTAAAGCCCAGTCTCCCAGCTGCTTTTACCCTCAAGGACTCCCAGTTTGATGACCACTAGAGAGCAGGCTTTGGTGGAGGTGGTCAGAGATGTTTGAGCATTGAGGTGGAGAGAAGGTTGGGAAGGCAAACCTCCTACCTGCTCATCTATCTAGCTAGTAATCACAGGCAATGAAGTCCCAGAGGCACAAAGCCACTCATCACATTCATGCTTGAAATAGCAGGAGGTTGGAAACTACCTGTATGTCCCTCCACTTGGAATGGGTTAAATAAGTAAGCCATGGTAGAGCTTTTAATTATTAGCATGGAACCACCACCAAATATACACTGGGAAGTTGGGGGTGGGGAGGAACATGGGTAGTTTATACAGCATCTCCCATTATATAAAAAGGGAAGAAAGTATATACAGGCATTTGTGTTTGATGCATAGACTATTTCTTGAAAAATACATCAGGTGATATTGACATTGACATACTGGAGGCCTCCAGGGAAGAGAACTGGGCGTCTGGGAGAGAGGGGAGAAGGGGAATGCTTAGTCATTACTTATATCTTTTTCTGTCTTTTAAATGTTATATTGTTGACATATATTTGTTATCTATTCAAGATTAAATAACTTTTTAGTAAACTAGGAGAAGAAGAAACACCATAATAAAATAGAGATGACGGTGAGTGAGCGTGTCCATGGGAAATCTGTACCCTCAGGCCAGCTGCTCCCCACTTGTACCTGGGCACTGACAGGTGACATCAGAGAATTAAAGACTTGTTTCAGTACGAGCCTTAGTTAAACAGAAGCAGGGTAGACCCACTATCAGTAGTTGAAGAAATGCATAAACGAATGTCTAAGTGAAGAGGAGCTAAAAAGCCTCTTGATGAAAGTGAAGGAGGAGAGCGAAAAAGTTGGCTTAAAGCTCAACATTCATAAAACGAAGATCATGGCATCCGGTCCGATCACTTTATGGGAAATAGATGGGGAAACAGTGGAAACAGTGTCAGACTTTATTTTTGGGGGCTCCAAAATCACTGCAGATGTTGACTGCAGCCATGAAATTAAAAGATGCTTACTCCTTGGAAGAAAAGTTATGACCAACCTAGATAGTATATTCAAAAGCAGAGACATTACTTTGCCGACTAAGGTCCGTCTAGTCAAGGCTATGGTTTTTCCAGTGGTCATGTATGGATGTGAGAGTTGGACTGTGAAGAAAGCTGAGTGCCGAAGAATTGATGCTTTTGAACTGTGGTGTTGGAGAAGACTCTTGAGAGTCCCTTGTACTGCAAGAAGATACAACCAGTCCATTCTGAAGGAGATCAACCCTGGGATTTCTTTGGAAGGAATGATGCTAAAGCTGAAACTCCAGTACTTTGGCCACCTCATGCGAAGAGTTGACTCATTGGAGAAGACTCTGATGCTGGGAGGGGTTGGGGGCAGGAGGAGAAGGGGACGACCGAGGATGAGATGGCTGGATGGCATCATGGACTCGATGGATGTGAGTCTGAGTGAACTCCAGGAGATGGTGATGAACAGGGAGGCCTGGTGTGCTGTGATTCATGGGGTCACAAAGAGTTGGACACAACTGAGTGACTGAACTGAACTTTTAGTTGGGTATTAAAAATAGAAGACTACTTCTCGGCTCCCTTTGCAGCTAAATATGACCATGCGGCCAACTTACAGTCAATGAGATACAGGTGAAAGTCTTACATAGAACATAAGGAAAGGTTGTTAAAGGAAATCAACTCAGGTGAGAGAAGTACCTTCTTTTCTTTCTTCCTTCTTACAACCTGCAATTCAGAAAAGATGGCTGGAGCACCAGCAACCATCTTGGGCCAAAATAAAAGATATAAGCTAGGACGATAAAAGAAAATGATAGGATTCAAAATCCCTAGGTTGGATCTACTGTACCAGTTCAGGGCAGCTTGCTTCCAGTCTTTGTCTTTTTCCACATTGAAAGAAAAAAAAAAATTTCTATTACATTTAAGCTGCTATTAGTTAGAGGTTTTGTGTGATATATAGCCTAACTCAATCCTATATGATACAGAGGCTACTATATTTACCCAAGAATAGGCAGGGGTGGTTTGGATCATGGTGGTGGTAGAGATAAGAAAAATCGGCAGGATTGAGGTTATATTTAGAAGATAGGATCAACAAAATCTGTTCAGAGTCCAGACATGACAGAGGGTGAAGAAGGGTAAGGTCAGACTGACTTTCAGGTTCCTTGCACAAGCAGCTGGAGAGACCGTGGTACAATTACTGAGGCAGAGATGGTGGGCAGAAACTCAGAGATCCTGAGTTTCTTTTTAGACAGCTTGAATTTGAAGTGGCGATGAAAATTCTTAGATCTCAGAATAGACATCAGGCTGGGAAACACAGTAGAGATGTTATTAGCAAATAGATGCCAACCCAAAGTCACGGAAATGAATGATGTCCCCTGAGGCAAGCGTGGAGTGAGAAAAGGGACCGTAAAGAACAACCTTAAGGAACACTGACTCTTGAAGGCGACGAGAACAAGCAGCCTTCAGAGAAGCAGGAAAACCTTGGAATTCACAGAAGGAGAAAAACGCCATTACTCACTCTATGAACAAGAAGGGTTAGGGGTTAGGGAGTCTGGGATGGACATGTACACAAAGCTATATTTAAAACGGACAACCAACAAGGACCTACCATATAGCACAGGACCTCTGCTCAAGTTATGTAATAACCTAAACAGGAAAAGAATCTGAAAAAGAAGAGGTACATGGATCGATATACGTACATAAATTAATAAATAAGAGCTAGGGGGTCATTAAAGAGGCAGGGAGGTCACATCCAAACGGCACTGTACAAACAAGGAAGCAGGATCTAAAAGACGCAGATGGGCCAGGAGGAGGAGAAGGGGAGGAGCAAGGAACAGGAGAAGCAGAATGGGGGAGGAAGCTGTGAGGCTGCAGAGAGACTTTGGAGGGGCCTACATTCTGAGGCTGGAGGGGCAGACCACGCCCCCCCACCCACACCTCAAGAATCAAAAGCCCAGTTAGAAGTCCCTCTGCTCAGAGGACGGTCTCAGGTGGACCCCAGGCTGCCCAATCCCAAAGCCCGTAACTTGTTTCAAGGTAAACAGCCTTCACTCACCACACTGGAACTCCTTTCAAACAATTTTCTTAAAATTTTCACTGTCAGTTAAATAGAGTTCTAAAGGAGTGTGGGGTAGAGGGTCAGGGTGTTTATTCACTCAAATCAGTATGAGCAGCCAAAAAGAATGATTTTTTTAATACCAACAGTTAACTAAAAGATACTGACTTTTCTTTTAAAGTAAAAGTCACTCAGGATACTGGAGTGGGTAGCCTATCCCTTCTCCAGCAGATCTTCCCCGCCCAGGAATCAAACCAGGGTCTCCTGCATTGCAGGTGGATTCTTTACCAACTGAGCTAGGCTCACTATATGGTGGACTGTGTTTTAAATTCACTTAGCGCACATTTTAAAGGCATTCTCTCAGACTTCCCTGGTGGTCCAGTGGCTAGGACTCCATGTTCCCAATGCAGGAGGCCTGGGTTACCCCTGGTCAGGAAACTAGATTCCACATGTGGCAAATAAAGAGTTCAGATGCCTCAACTAGAGACCCCACATGATGAAACTAAGACCCAGTGCAGCCAAATAACTAAGATATAAATCTTAAAGGCATTTTCTCAACTGATGCCCACAACAACCCTGTGAGGCAGTAACTATTATTGTCCCCAATTCACAGATGAGAAGACTGTGGCACACAGCAGTTAAGTTCGCTCGTCCCCAGCTTCGTATGAGCCAGTGAATGACGGAGTTTGGGACTGAATGCTGGCCATCTGACATCTGAATCAGTGCTTCCTCTTTTAGGTAGAAAATTTGCTTTTAACTCCAAAAAAGAATATTTCCAGCCGTAATGTTAAATTAATTAGTGGAAAAACATAATTATGTAAAGTCATAGGCAGAAAAACAACTACTTCACCTGAGAGCTGAGGGAAATGGTCACAGAAAGGTAAGTTGTTTTCTTTAACTGATCTGTCTGGTGACTCAGAATGAGAGGAACTGGGTTTTAGTCAGCTCGTGGCAGCTGGGTCTGCTCTCTCCCAGTACTGTTCCTCTACAGCAGAGATCCCCGAACGTGCTGGTAACAACTGGACCCAGGGCAGACAACTCACTGTGTCAGTGCCCACTAGAACAAAAAGAAGGTGTGACCCCAACCTATGACCAGGACAGAGGAAGTCAGGGGGCAGAAACTGTTTCAATTTTAAAGTTCACAGAAGTAAAAGTGAGCCTGAGGCAAGGTGTCTGGGGCACTGGACCAAAAGAACCACTGTTTCCACTGGAGATACAAATGTAGATCTCAGTGCTTCAACGGCCTTGCAAGAAAGAACAGTCCCCGAAAGTCAGAGTAGGGGTTGTGAAGCTACACAGAGACATCTGGGCTAAGCAGTCATAATTAGTCATAATTAATCATGATCTGGAGGTTCTGGCTGAACCCAGAGAACCTTTCGAGCACAGAAGCCTTACAGAGGGCACAGATACACAGGGGCTGAGCACCAGGGAGGATCTGCAGAACCCAGGGCACCATTATTAGAAACCCAGCTCCTATCAAGTCTGATGCAGGCACCAGAAGGGGAAAAGGGATGAAATGATAAGCAGATATGGTCTCTGCCCTTTCTAAACCTTCTTTCCTATTTTTGCATTGGGGTTAGTGTGCAGAAAAGAGTTAATACAGCAGACTGGAGACTGTTATTCTTAGAAAGGCCTATTGGCCTTTCTGCAATTGGCCTGGGCTGGCATTTAGGAACTTGGAAAAGGTCCCATCATTCCCAGCACAGATAAGAATGGCTCACTGAGATCCAGTGGTTGAGACCACGCTTCCACTTGCAGGAGGCACGGGTCTGATCCCTGGTCAAGGAACTAAGAACCCACATGCCACAGAGTCAGAAAATAAAAGAAAAAAGAAAATAAAGCATGGCTCACTGGGTCTAAACTGTCTGTGCAAACAACCTGGTTTACACTGAACACCTGTCTTCCTTCTGGAATTTGGATTTTTGGCTCATGCTAGGCAGAAGGTGCCAATATAACCAACCAGTGCCCTAATGCATCTGTAATGAGCTTCCTTCACACGTTGTCAACTCACTGCTAGAGGTTTAGCACTCTCTGTGTGACTCCACAGAGAAAGGATCTTGCAAGCTCGAGCCTGGTTTCCTCTGGGCTTCACCTCATGTGCCTTTTCCCTTTGCTGATTTTACTCTGTATCCTTTTGCTATAATAAATGAGAGTCATGGGTACAGTAACATGCTGCATTGACTAAGTCCCCTCAGCAATTAATCAAGCCTGAGGGTGGTCTTGGAGATCTCACCGTCTCTCCAAAACAGTTGGTAAACTGGAATCCTGACCTAAATCCCAAGGATGACACTGAGCTGTGAATCACTGAATTGGTTAATAGTTCCCTAAGCCTTGGATTTCTCTGAAAATAAGATAGTAAAATCTGCCTCAGGAGACTGTTGTGAAGATTAAGTACATGGTAGACACTTTCACTTTCATGCATTGGAGAAGGAAATGGCAACCCACTCCAGTGTTCTTACCTGGAGAATCCCAGGGACGGGGGAGCCTGGTGGGCTGCCATCTATGGGGTCGCACAGAGTCGGACACGACTGAAGCGACTTAGCAGCAGCAGCAGACACTCAATGAACAGTATACATTGTTCTCTTTAGACTAACATGAGGACGGAACCCCTTCTGATGTGCAGGGCCCAGCCTGCACTCACCAGGCAGCCTAATGAGGTTTACTTCACCCACTCCTCCCCCCACTGATATGCTGGAAGGAGCCTGCTCATGCCAGCTCATGAAAGCGTACTGTGCACACCTTCTCCCTGCTCCACTTTCAATGGCTCGTTGATGGCTGGAAACATGGCAGGAGTGCTTAAACCACAGAAATTGGCAAACACTAAAAATCTGGGCTTCCCCCGACCTCCAGTTGGGAAGCACTTACTAGCACACCACTGTCCCCTTCATTTAAAAAACTGAGTAAAGATAAAGTTCCTGCCAGACAAGCTTTATTGTCTAAACAAAGAGAGCAAGCATATATGCATTTTAAAAAGCAATAGGCTACATGTAAAGATGCTCAGCATTCTTAGACAAAAGAGAAATACAAATCAAAACCACAATGAGATGCCATTTCAACTAGGAGGACATCAAACAATAAGGGAGATTTTAACAAGTGTCTTAAGAAGGATGTGGAGAAACTGGAGCCTTCATTCACTCCACAGTCCCTTTGGAAAACAGTCTAGCAGTCGCTCAAAATGTTAAACATAGTTACCCAATGACCCAGCAAGAGAAATGAAAATATACGTCCACCCAAAAACATGGACATGGATATTCACAGCAGCTCCATTCAAAAAGCCACAAGGACCTATAATGGATTAGTCTCCAAAATTTACAGACAGCTTGTGATGCTTAATGGCATCAAAACAAACAGCCCGCTCAAAAAATGGGCAAAATACCTGATTAGCCATTTCTCCAAACAGGACATACAGATGGCCAACAGGCACATGAAAGATGTTCAATATCACTAGCTATCAGAGAAATACAAACGAAAACTACAATAAGGTATCAATTCACACAGTCAAAATGGCTACCATCAGAAAAATCCACAAACAACAAATGCTGGAGAGGATGTGGAGAGATGGGAAGCCTCCTACACTATTGGTGGGGATGTAAACTGGCAAAGCTACTATGGAGAATTCCTTAGAAAACTAAAAGCAGAGATACCATGTGACCCAGAAATCCCACTTCTGGGCATATATCCAGAGGAAATCGTGATATGAAAGGGTACCCGCACCCCAGTGTTCACTGCAGCACTGTCCATAGCTAAGGCATGTTGTTCAGTCACTCAGTCGTGTCTGACTCTGCGACCCACGGACTGCAGCATGCAGCCTTCCCTGTTCTTCATTAACTCCGGAGCTTGCTCACACTCACGTCCATTGAGTCGGTGATGCCATCCCACCACCTCATCCTTTGTCGTCCCCTTTTCCGCCTCCCTTCAAACTTTCCCAGCATCAGGGGCTTCTACAATGAGTCAGCTCTTCACATCAGGTGGCCAAAGTATTGGAGCTTCAGCTTCAGCGTCAGTCCTTCCAAAGAATATTGAGGACTGATTTCCTTTAGGACTGACTGGTTTGATCTGCTTGCTGTCCACAGGACTCTCAAGAGTCTTCTCCAGCACCACATTTCGAAGTGGTACATTGGCACTCAGCCTTTTCTTATTGTCCAGCTCTCACATTCATACATGACTACTGGAAAAACCATAGCTTTGACTAGACGGACCTTTGTTAGCAAAGTAATGTCTCTGCTTTTTAATATGCTGCCTAGGTTGGTCATAGCTTTTCTTCCAAGGAGCAAGCATCTTTTAATTTAATGCCTGCAGTCACCATCTGCAGTGATTTTGGAGCCCAAGAAAACAAAATCAAATAGGTCAAACAGGAGATGGCAAGAGTGAACACTGAAATTTTAGGAATCAGTGAACTAAAATGGACAGGAATGGGTAAATTCTATACAGATGACCATTATATCTACTACTGTGGGCAAGAAGCCAAGACTTGGAAGCAACCTAAACGTCTATTGATAGAAGAATGGATAAAGAAGATATAGTACATATATACAATGGAATATTACTCAGCCACTAAAAAGAATGAAATAAAGCTATTTGCAACATGGATGGACCTAGAGAGTGGCATATGAGTTAAGTAAGTCAAACAAAGAAGTAAAAATATTGTATGACATCCCTTATATGTGGAATCTAAAAAGAAATGATACAAATGAATTTACTTACAAAACAGAAAGAGACTCACAGACTTAGAAAATGAACTTATGATTGCTGGTGGTAGGAGGTGGGGGGTCGGGGGGCTGTCTCTTATACACATCTAGATGTGTATANATAGATCTGTCTCTTATACACATCTGGTCGGGGGGGAGGGATAGTTAGGGAGTTTGGGAAGGTCATGAACTCACTGCTATTTGCTATTCAAAATATATAACCAACAAAAGACCTACTGTATAGCACATGGAACTCTACGCAATGTTTTGTGTCAACGCAGATGAGAGGGGCCTTTACAGGAGAATGAATACATGTATATCTACGGCTGAGTCCCTTCACTGTTCACTTGAAATTACCATAACATTGTTAATGGGCTATACCCCAATACAAAATAAAAAGTTTAAAATTTGAAAAAAAAAAAGAACAAAAGAGCCACAAAGCAGAAACAACTCAAATACCCATCAACAGAGAAGTGGATAAGCCAAATGTGGCATATCCTTATGATATAATATTACTTAGTTATAAAAAGGAATGAGATCTGGGTGTATAGACAAAAAAAATAAAGACACTAATGTGAAAAGGTACAGGCACCATAACGTTCACAACAGCATTATTTATAACACCCAAGACCTGAAAACAACCTGTGTCCACCAACAGGTGAATGGACAAAGAAGATGTGATCTATATATACAACAGAAAACTATTCAGCCATAAAAAAATTTGCCATGTGTAACTAACATGGACGGATGAAGATGACCCTATACTAAGTGAAATGAGTCCGATGGAAAAAACTAAATACTGTAAGCGAGTACAGTATTAAGGGAATGGGGACTAACTATTTAATGAGGCCGAGGGTAGATGGGTTGTTTGCTTTTGTTTTAAAGACCCACTGCTCTCCTCTCTTGCCTTTCCCTATATCAGTCTTTAGGATTCTTTAATGTTTATCCTACTCTTTTACATGGGAAGTCCTTCCTTTGAAGATTTTAATGAACCTTCTCAATAATTTCCAGCTAGTTTCCAGGTTTTTTTTTTTAATTTTGAGGAATGACCAAAACTACATGCAGTTTTTCAGAAGTTAATTATGTACTAAAAACTTCTGGATTTACCTGACCTAATACAACTTTTCAGATGACTGATAATGACAATTAACTTAGAATCATAATAATATGTGTGCTCAGGCAGGTCAGACTCTGTACAGCCCCATGAACTGTAGCCCTCCAGGCTCTTCTGTCCATGGGATTCTCCAGGCAAAAATACTGGAATGGGTGGCCATTTCCTCCTCCAGGGGGTCTTTCTGACCCGGGGATCAAACCCACATCTCCGGTGTCTCCTGAATTGGGAGGCACATTTTTCACGACTGAGCCACCTGGGATGCCCGTATCATAAGAATAATGATGGCTAATTTTTTAAAGATGCAAAATAGTTTCACTACTATTTTTCTAAGTAGATATTCACCAATGTATAAAATAGGTAAGGCAGATGCTACCCCTCCTGCCCACCTGCACCTTTTTATGCATAAAATTACTGGAGTTCAGAGTGATTAAGTGACTGCTTGGTTCCACAGACCAAATAAACACTAGACCTTGGGTTTACTGATTCCCGTTTTTATATTTGATAGTCTTAAAACTTATCAAAAGTTAGAGGTAGATGTCCCTGGTGGTCCAGTCATTAAGAATCTACCTGCCAAAGCAAGGGACACAGGTTCAATCCCTGGTCTGGGAAGATTCCACATGCCAAGGAGCAACTAAGTCCGTACAGCACACCAGCTGAAGCCCTCATGCCCTACCGCCCTTTTCTTTACAGTCCAACTCTCACATCCATATATGACCACTGGAAAAACCATAGCCTTGACTAGATGGACTTTTCTTGACAAAGTAATGTCTCTGCTTTTCAATATGCTGTCTAGGTTGGTCATAACTTTCTTTTCAAAGAGTAAGCATCTTTTAATTTCATGGCTGCAGTCACCATCTGTAGTGACTTTGGAGCCCAGAAAAAAGAAAACTCAGCCACTGTTTTCCACTGTTTCCCCATCTATTTGCCATGGAGTGATGGGACCGGATGCCATGATCTTTCAATATGCTGTCTAGGTTGGTCATAACTTTCTTTTCAAAGAGTAAGCATCTTTTAATTTCATGGCTGCAGTCACCATCTGTAGTGACTTTGGAGCCCAGAAAAAAGAAAACTCAGCCACTGTTTCCCACTGTTTCCCCATCTATTTGCCATGGAGTGATGGGACCGGATGCCATGATCTTCGTTTTCTCAATGTTGAGTTTTACGCCAACTTTTTCACTCTCCTCTTTCACCTTCATCAAGAGACTCTAGTTCTTCTTCACTTTCTGCCATAAGGGTGGTACCATCTGCATATTTGAGGTTATTGATACTTCCCCCAGCAATCTTGATTCCAGCCTGCGCTTCCTCCAGTCCAGTGTTTCTCATGATGTACTCTGCATATAAGTTAAATAAGCAGGGTGACAATATACAGCCTTGACGTACTCTTTTCCCTATATGGAACCAATCTGTTGTTACAGGTCCAGTTCTAACTGTTGCTTCCTGAGCTGCATACAGGCTTCCCAAGAGGCAGGTCAGGTGGTCTGGTATTCCCAACTCTTTCAGAATTTTCCACAGTTTATTGTGATCCACACAGTCAAAGGCTTTGGCATAGTCAATAAACCAGAAATAATTAAATTTATAGACTAGAAACTATTAGCCAAGAATGTAACAAACTTCCTTCTAAATAAAAACAAAAACATTTCTAGTGGTATCCCAGTATCCTTTAGTGGAAATGAAAGTTATAAGTTGACATATAAAGTCAGCTTCATTTAGGTTTCTTTTATATAGTGTTTGTGAATCTTAGCGCTAAAAAATTTTAATCACAATTTAGGGACCAATTTAGGAACCAGAATGTACGGGAGGAAGCTCACTATCACTTTCAAAAAAATCCCTTAATGGATTTACTTTTTTATGTAAAATAAGAAAAACTATGTATTCTAACTTTTATTGTAATTTTTTTCCCCTGATCACTTTACCTTTTCATTTTTTAAATATTTAAATACCCTTGTACCCATTTCTCAAACCCTGCACCCCCTACTTCTGGCAACCACCAATCTGTTATCTCTATCTATAAACTTGGCTTTTTATTTTTTTTAGGTTCTACATACTTTCAAAATCACTCTGTAATCCCAGAGAAAGGGAATGCCAAGGAATGCTCAAACTACTGCACAATTGCACTCATCTCACATGCTAGTAAAGTAATGCTCAAAATTCTCCAAGGCAGGCTTCGGCAGTGCATGAAATGTGAACTTCCAGAGGTTTAAGCTGGATTTAGAAAAGGCAGAGGAACTAGAGATCAAATTGCCAAAGATCCACTGGATCATCAAAAAAGCAAGAGATTTCCAGAAAAACATCTACTTCTGCTTTATTGACTATGCCAAAGGCTTTGACTGTGTGGATCACAATAAACTGTAGAAAATTCTGAAAGAGATAGGAATACCAGACCACCTGACCTGCCTCTTGAGAAATCCATATGCAGGTCAAGAAGCAACACTTAGAACTGGACATAGGACATCAGACTGGTTCCAAATCTGGAAAGGAATATGTCAAGGCTGTATATTGTCACCCTGCTAATTTAACTTATATGCAGAGTACATCTTGAGAAACACTGGGCTGGATGAAGCACAAGCTGGAATCAAGATTGCCAGGAGAAATATCAATAACCTCAGATATGCAGATGACACCACCCTTATGGCAGAAAAGTGAAGAAGAACTAAAGAGCCCCTTGATGACAATGAAAGAAAACTAAGTGGCTTCTGGTCCCATCACAATGGAAACAGTGATAGATTTTATTTTGGGGGGGCTCCAAAATCAATGCAGATGGTGACTGCAGCCATGAAATTAAGATACTTACTCCTTGGAAGGAAAGTTATGACCAACCTAGACAGCATATTAAAAAGCAGAGACATTACTTTACCAACAAAGGTCCACCTAGTCAAAGCTAAGGTTATTCCAGTAGTCATGTATGGATGTGAGAGTTGGACTATGAAGAAAGCTGAGCGCCAAAAAAATTGATGCTTTTGAACTGTGGTGTTGGAAAAGACTCTTGAGAGTCCCTTGGACTGCAAGGAGATCCAACCAGTCCATTTTAAAGGAAATCAGTCTTGAATATTCATTGGAAGGATTGATGCTGAAGCCGAAACTCCAATACTTTGGCCACCTGATGTGAAGAAATGACTCATTGGAAAAGACCCTGATGCTGGGAAAGATTGAAGGCGGGAGGAGAAGGGGACAACAGAGGATGAGATAGTTGGATGGCATCACCAACTCGATGGACATGAGTTTGAGTACACTCCGGGAGCTGGTGACGGATAGGGAGGCCAGAAGTGCTGCAGTCCACGGGCTCGCAAAGAGTCAGACCTGACTGAGAGACTGAACTGAGCTGATGTCTTCTTTAACTGATTTTTACTTAGCAATGCCCTTGAGGTCTCTCTCAAGTATTCAAGTGTTAGCTGCTCAGTCGTGTCCAACTCTTTGCAACCCCACGGACTGTAGCCCACCAGGCTCCTCTGTCCTTGGGATTTCTTAGGTAAAAATATTGGAGTTAGTAGCCATTCCCTTTCTCCAGAGGATCGTCCCAACCCAGGAATCAAACCCAGGTCTCCTGCATTGCAGGAAGATTCTTTACTGTCTGAGCCACCAGGGAAGCCCTGAGGTCTATTTACATTGTTGCAAATGGCATGCTTTCATTTCTTTTTTACGACTGAATAATATTCCCCTGTGTGCATGTATGTCTCTGTATATCACAATTTCTTTATCCATTCATTCATTGATCGATATTTAGATTGCTTCTGTATTCTGGCTATTGTAAATAATGCTGCAATGAACACTGAGGAGTGTATATCATTTTGAACTAGTGTTTTCCTTTTCTTTAGATAAATATCCAAAAGTGGAACTTCTGGATCATATGGTAGCTCTATTTTTAATTTTTTGAGAAACTTCCATATCATCTTCTGTAGTGGCTGCACCAATTTACATTCCCACCAACAGTGCACAAATCGTTTCCTTTTCCCCACACCCTCACCAATGTTTGATATTTCTTGTCTTTTTTAATAGCTATCCAGACAAGTGTGAAGTGATATCTCATTGTAGTTCTGATTTGCATTTCTCTGATGATTAGTGATGTTGAACTCCTTTCCATATACCTGTTGGCCATCTGTTATGTCTTCTTTGGAAAAAAATGTCAATTCAGACCTTCAGCCCATTGTTTTTTTTTTGTTTTTGTTTTTGTTTTGGCCACTGAGTTGTATGAGTTATATATATATTTTAGATATTAACTTCTTATCAGATATGTGATTTGTAAATATTTTCTTCCATTTGGTATATTGCCTTTTCATTTTGTTGATGGTTTCCTTTTCTATGCAGAACCTTTTTGGTTTGATAAAGACCCATTTGTTTATTTTTGTTTTTGTTGCCTTTTCTTTTGGTGTCTTTTCTTTTGATTTAAAAAATCATCAAGATCTATGTCAATGAGTTTTGTAAATATTTTCTTCCATTTGGTATATTGCCTTTTCATTTTGTTGATGGTTTCCTTTTCTATGCAGAACCTTTTTGGTTTGATAAAGACCCATTTGTTTATTTTTGTTTTTGTTGCCTTTTCTTTTGGTGTCTTTTCTTTTGATTTAAAAAATCATCAAGATCTATGTCAATGAGTTTACCACCTAAGGATTTTTACATCTGAAGTTATCAGGGATATTGATCTGCAATTTTCTTTTCTTGCAGCATCCTTGTCTGGTTTTGATATTGGGGTAATTCTGGGGTAGTTCAATATAGCCAAAGTCCTGAAAGAAGTAAACTTCAAATCAAGAATACTTAATTGACAGAGTTATTCAGAATTAAAGGAGAGACTAAGAGTTTTCCAGACAAACAATGCTAAAGGAATCACCATCACTAAACCAGATGTGTAAGGGCTTCTTTAAACTGAAAAGAGAGGGCACAAATGAGCAACAAGAAAATATTTGGAAGGATAAATCTTATGGGAAAGGTAAGTATAAAGGTAGTGGTGAATGGAAACCAAAGGAAAACTTGGGCAGCTTTACCCATGTTATACAAATAGACTTTAAAACAAAGACTGTAATAAAAGGTGAAGAACATGTAATTATCATTACCTAACTGCAGCCATGGAATTAAAAGAGGCTTACTCCTTGGAAGAAAAGTTATGACCAACCTAGACAGCATATTGAAAAGCAGAGACATTACTTTGCCAACAAAGGTCCATCTAGTCAAGGCTATGGTTTTTCCAGTGGTCATGTATGGATGCAAGAGTTGGACTGTGAAGAAAGCTGAGCGCCGAAGAATTGATGCTTTTGAACTGTGGTGTTGGAGAAGACTCTTGAGTCCCTTGGACTGCAAGGAGATCTAAACAGTCCATTCTGAAGGAGATCAGCCCTGGGTGTTCTTTGGAGGGAATTATGCTAAAGCTGAAACTCCAGTACTTTGGCCACCTCATGAGAAGAGTTGACTCATTGGAAAAGACTCTGATGCTGGGAGGGATTGGGGGCAGGAGGAAAAGGGGACGACCGAGGATGAGATGGCTGGATGGCATCACCGATTCGATGGACGTGAGTTTGAGTGAACTCCGGGAGTTAGTGATGGACAGGGAGGCCTGGCGTGCTGTGATTCATGGGGTTGCAAAGAGTCAGACACAACTGAGCGACTGAACTGAACGGAATTATAAAGATGTCAACCTAACAAGAGGATACAGCATTCATAAATATTTAAGTCTGACATAGGAAGACTTAAATATATAAAGCAAATATTAACCATTCCAAAGGGAAAAACCACAATGCAGTAACAGCAAGGGACTTTAACACCCCACTTACATCAATAGATAGATCATTCAGACAGAAAATCAATAAGAAGCCATCTACCTTAAATGATACTTTATATAAGAGGTACTTAACAGATATATACAGAACGTTTCATCCAAAAAGCAACATAATACATGTTCTTCTTCAGTGCACATGGAACATTCTCAGCTTCTGTTTGGAGAGATAAAAAATGTTCCAGAATTAAATACTGGTGGTTGTTGCACAACATTATTAATATACTTAATGCCACTGAACTGTACACTTTAAAATAGTTGCAATGGTAACCTTTATGTTATGTGTTTTTACCACAATAAGAAAAAAGATGCCATGAAGAGAAGACAAGTCACAAAGCACAAACAAGTATTTGCAAAGCATATACAGACAGCGGCTTTGATTCAGAATACGTATGTATTCTAAAAGCACATTTTAAAAGGCAGAAAATCTAACAGAAAAAAAAGGAGGGAAAAAAAAATCTAAAGGGGCACTTCAACAGACAGTAAATGCCGACAGTCAACGAAAATAGGTAGCCTTGCTCACCCTTTTTAGTAACCAGGGAAATATATGTTGGAAAAAAAAAAAAGCGTTACCACCATTCCACACTCTCCAGAATCTGGCTACCCACAGAGGCAGAGGTGAAGCTGAACAGGGAAGGAAAGTCCAAGTCTGAGCAGGTGGGGAAGGTGGGGGACACTGCCGATACATGTTGAATGTTTAATAACTATTTTAAGACTTGAGAATCATATTTAGCCACGAAAAGGACTCTAACCACATAATCCAACTTCTTCCTTTTAGGGTTGAAACTGAGGTGTTGCATGGATAACTCACCTCCTCAAGATCACACTGGCTGCTGCTGCTGCTGCTAAATCACTTCAGTTGTGTTCAACTCTGTGTGACCCCATAGACGGCAGCCCACCAGGCTCCCCTGTCCCTGGGATTCTCCAGGCAAGAACACTGGAGTGGGTTGCCATTTCCTTCTCCAATGCATGAAAGTGAAAAGTGAAAGTGAAGTCGCTCAGTCATGTCCCATTCTTCGCGACCCCATGGACTGCAGCCTCACAGGTGGCTAGCAGAGCCAAAACAACCTCACACCTTCTAACCAACGACTCATGTACTGAGCCCCAGTATTCTGATGTGCATGAATGTCAGGGCCAAACTATGTCACTCCCCACTCGTAACCCTTCAATATCTTGGTGCTCGGGGCTGGTGCACTGGGATGACCCAGAGGGATGGGATGGGGAGGGAGGTGGGAGCAGGATTCAGGATGGGGAGCACACGTACACCCATGGCGGATTCAAGTCAATATATGGCAAAACCAATACAGTATTTTAAAGTAAAATAAATTATTAATTAAAAAAAGAAAAAGAAGAACAAAATTCAGTCTTTTCCATGGTTGACAACAATCCATGTACAAACTTGCCCAGGTCACCAGCCACCTCCCCCACCACACTCCACACCCCCACC